>OX451396.1:1093573-1165323 GCA_949629135.1 Eremobia ochroleuca | reverse complement strand
ACCGCATACACCACTCGAAATTGCCAGACCATGATTAAAACGGAAACAATGACCCACATAGTCCTCACATTCACAATAATTAAAATAATATAAGACTTTAAACAGTAAATGTTCATGTTATTCTGTATATAAACAGATATTTAGAAAGAAAAAAAAAACAAAAGTGTAAATCAGCAAAATAAAATTGGAGCAGTTCAGTACCAAGCTTTTTTGTCCTCAATATAGTCTTTTACAGTATAATAGGCTTTCTGGCATAGTTTTAGCTTTATAAAAGATTTGAATTTATTAATGCTTAGTTCTTGAATGTGGCTAGGAAGTTTATTATAAAAACGTATACATTGGCATCTAAACGAGCCACCTATTTTCTTGAGCCTTGTTGTAGGAACAACATATTTGTGTTTGTTCCTAGTATTTATATTAACAGATTAATATTTATATGTGCATACAAAAGATTATCATAATTGTACTGAGAAGGCACAGTCATTATATTAATCTCTATAAATTTGTCTCTGAGGGAGTGTCTGGGACTTAATTTATAAATAGAACGAATTGCCCTTTTTTGTAAAATAAAAATTGTCTGAATATCGGCGGCATTTCCCCACAACAGAATACCGTATGACATCACACTATGAAAATAACTAAAGTAAACTAAACGGTCTGTATCTAAATTAGTTAAATCACGAATTTTGCTAACGGCGTATGCTGCAGAGCTAAGCTTTTTTGACAATTTATCTATATGGGGCCCCCATATAGATAAATTGCCATTGAAGCTTGGCATCCAAAGTTATGCCTAAGAATACTGTGGTATTTTCGGGTTTTAACTCTTCACCCTTTATGAGAACACTAGTTTCTACTTGTCTAACATTTGGTATCATAAACTTAATACATTTCGTTTTTTTTCCGTTAAGAAGTAGGTTATTACTACATAGTATAAAACAAAGTCGCTTCCGTCTGTCTGTCCCTATGTATGCTTAGATCTTGAAAACTGCGCAACGGATTTTGATGCGGTTTTTTTTAATAGATAGAGTGATTCAAGAGAAAGGTTTATATGTATAATACATGCATAATATAGTAGAGGAATAGTGATCATTTTAGAGGTTTCTAATGTGATGTCGTTAATAAACACATTTTTTGCGCTTACATTGCAAACGCTGGCTGAACCCTACGAGATAGATCAAAATAATGTACTACAGTATTGTACACCTTAAAAAGATCTACAAAAAAGTCCGCAATGGCATATGTCTATCTCTTAGGGATAACCCACAATAACCATTTTTTATCCTATACTTTTTAGGAGAAATAATGGCTCTAAAATTATCAGTGTTTCTCTACTATATTATGCATGTATTATACATATAAACCTTTCTTTTGAATCACTCTATCTATTAAAAAAACCGCATCAAAATCCGTTCCGTAGGTTTAACGATCTAAGCATACATAGCGACAGACAGACAGCGGGAAGCGACTTTGTTTTATACTATGTTGTGATCAGTAGGTATTGCACCCGTGCGAAGCCGGGGAGGGTCGCTAGTTAACATTAAACCAGTTAACTACTTTTGCGAGGGCACTATTTATACTGTCAGTAACCAGCTGCTAACGTTTGAGTTTAAATAAAAGTGAAGTGTCATCTGCAAACAACACTATATCATGTTCATCCCTTATGAGGTAAGGCAAGTCATTTATATAAATAAGAAATAAAAATGGTCCAAGAATTGAGCCCTGGGGGACCCCCATTTTTACTACATATCCGGATGACATTTTTCCGTTAACATCTGAATCCTATCACTTAAGTAAGAAGTAAGAAGATCCAGAGAGGCGTTCCGAATTCCGTAGTAGTGAAGTTTCCTGATTAAGGTTTCATGAAGAACACAATCGAATGCCTTGGACAAATCGCAAAAGATGCCCAAATCGCATTTGCATGCAGTAAGCATGCCGCATGCAAACAAGCACACAGCATGCATGCACCATGAAAACATGCAAACGAGCATACACCCATGCATGCAGCAAGCATGCAGCAAGCATGCAGCATGCAAGCAAGCATGCAGCATGCAAGCGTGCATGCAGCATGCAAGCATGCATACAACATGCAGCAGTCATGGTTTCTGTCACGGCTCCGGCGCTGCGGGGCTCCCACGGCGGCCCCACGCGAGCTTATCGTCGCAGATGGTTTTAGCGGTCTCCACCGCAGCTGCTCCTCAGCTCACGGGCCGCCTCGCCCCTCCGCGCCTACGTGGCCTTAAATTACACTCTAGGGGTAGGACAGACAAAACTACGTGGAGTCGGTTTTGCAGCGATTCGTTTCTGTCACTAACTTTTGTAGCACAACATATTGACTTTTTAGAAAATATTTTAATTTAAGGTTAAAAATGCTATTTTATAGAAATGGCATTATACCAAATAATCGTCACTGTAAATAAACGTTATGCTAAACAAAATTATGCGGAATGTTAACTTTGCCAAAGGTAATCATGTCAAATAAAATTCTGCCATCATAAAAGTATGCCATTGTAAATTTTGATATATGTATAAACATTCGGCAAAACAATAATTATATTAAATAATTGTTATGCCTTAAAAATATTCGTTTAAATAAGATTATGCCAAGTTTTATGCCAAATAAATTTCGGAGTATCAAGATTCTGCCAGAGTCTTGGTCAATCCCTAGCATCAGTGGGATGACACTGACAGCTCACTCTACGCAAATTTTCACGGTGAAATTTTTCGATCGGCAGATATAAACAGGTAGGCTATTTTTATTAGTAGGTTTGTCCATTATTCAAAGCAAATAAAATATCAAATGAAAACTTATCAATCAAATTATAATAAATTTACTACAGAATAATGTCATCACCTCGCCGTCTAAATGTATAATAAAATAAAATTAGCCAGTCAAAAGGCAATTAGGAATAAAAATCTACATATTATAACATCAATAATGAGCAACAAAAATGTTAATGATAATGTTACCAGTACCCTACCGGTACCGGCAACATTATAAATAGGCGTTCGGTTAATTGACCATATGTAAGGAGGTATTTGTCCAGTAGGTAAGATATGTTACCGGACTTAAGATAAAAAAGGGCAAAATCGTCACTCTTTCTCACTTACTGCTGCTACTGACACGTTTCTAACTAAGTAAATAGTGCTTCTCAGGGTTCCGTACGTCCGAATGAAAATGCAGAACCCTTATAGAATCATTCGTGCTGCTGTCTGTCATAGCCAATTTGCTCCGAATCTACTAAACCAATTAAGTTAAAATTTTATACACATAAGTATGAATTTCTGTGACCCAAACACAGAAGTGTAAATAAATTAGTAATTTTATATGGGGTCTCAAATATTTGTTATCATTTTAAAATTTTTGGACAGAAATTGTGATGGTTTTTGCAAAAAATTATTTAAGTGAATATTGTGAACGTTTTAAAGAAATAAATGTTTTGGGTAATTTTAAAATGAGTACTATTAAAGATATTTTTAAAAAATAGAAATTTTACCCTTATCTTCAAAACTAGTGTGCCTAAAATACAGGGAATGGTTGTTAACTTAAGAATCATTAAAGATTACAGGAAAATCTACAAGAAGTCTATGGTTTTAAAACATGGTAAATCTCTCAATATTGTGCGTACAAACTTACATTTGCAGTTGAAATATATTTCACCTATAATGTTAAATTTGTTCTTGGGATAAAAAACATGGTAGATAACATTTTTATCGTACCGAACTCTCACCACTCGAGTTCAACCCGCACTTGTCCGGTTTTTATAATAAAGACGTCGCAACTGCCGGTAGACCGCTAAGAAGGTACGACAATCTGAGAATTTTACTGCTCGGTGTATACTTTCATCCGCTCCACTATTCACCTCTCAAGACTCGCCAGATGTGAAGGACTGAAACTCACGTTCACGCTCACGCTTCACGCTCTTCATTCACGGCTGACTACTGTACGGCTAGGATAGTAGGTACACTGAGCATAAAATAAATGACATACCTTACTTTTACATGCCCATACAATCATACCGAACATTAAGCCTATGGCTGTACATGTGGTAAGGAATAGAGGAATCATTTCCCAATATGTTTTGAGGGTGTACCCTAACTTCAGCTTCCTTGGGAACGGTACGTCGTACTGCGTGGGTGGGATCATGTCTGCGTATCGCACATTATTTACTTTTGGAGTAACTTTTCTCGTCAGGAGCAGTTCAGCACGAGATCTATACGTACTTCGTAAGAATTTTGAAAGCATTTTGAAGAAAATTGAAGCATTCACTCCAATTATTTATTTTTCTAATATATATACAAAATGTTAATGACGTAAGTAATTGACACCGTCAAAACATTCTATAATCAAATAGTAATAGAGAAGATAATTAGTAAAGAGTTCGTAATGTCCAAAAAGATCCAAAGAGATATTTTTTTGCAAATCGTCCACCTGACGCGGTCACGGGAACACAGGTTGTTCCTGTATCTCTATGCTCACTAGTCTGAGGTTCTACGTGTTCAATAATCTGCAATATACAGATGCCAGCACATCAAGCTACTACAATCTGTAAATTTTTTAACATGGATTTGCAACTTTATCCCTAAGGCATTCGGTTCAAGGCAGAAAGGGAAAATTTAACAGTTAATAGTTTCGGGTAGCTTGATGTGCTGGCGTCTGTAAGTACCTTACAGAACTTTCAGCCAGCACTGTTCACTCGTTTATTGATTTCGACGTGAAACTTACGTACTTGGCAACTGTGTTTGCAACACTCTGCAACCAAGAAGCTTATAGATAAAGGTGAAGGCAACACTCTAAATACCAAAGTGAAGACGACTGTGGTCGAACGATTTCATTCTAAATACACACATAAGAACGAGACAGTGATATGTGTTTTCTGTATCTCATGTATGTATTCAGAAAGAGAGTGTCTAACCCATGTCTAACCACAGTCGTCTTCACTTAGGTATAAAATTTAGAGTGTTGCCTCCACTTTTATATATTAGGTTGTCTCATAAGTTCTTGCCATATTTTATTTTTGACGAATTTTCTCGTATTTACACTAAAGTGAATTCAAGAAAGTTTCTAGTAAGGATGAGTATCTTTTATGGTAAGCGTATAAATAGGCGCGGACGCAACGCAATAATTAGTCTTTAGTGAAAATGGATCAGCGTCAACTGCGACCTATTATGCTATATGAGCATCGACTTAAAGTCTCTTCAACAGAAACGGCTAAAAAGATTAACACTGCATTTGGACCGGGTACTACTAGCGATCGGACTGTTCGTTTCTGGTATAAGCGTTTTGACACCGGTGATATAAGCTGCGAAGATCAACCTCGCCCTGGCCGACCCACCAGCTTTGATGAAGATGCTTTGCGTCAAGAACTTGAGCTACATCCAGACTATAGTACGCGCGGTTTAGAGAAGGCGCTTGGACAATCCCACACGACTATAGATCATTATCTCAAATCGATGGGATATCGCAAAGTGATGTCACGTTGGACACCTCATGCGTTAACGGACCATGACCGGGCCGTTCGTGTGGCCATTTGTCAAAGTTTGTTACTTCGTCCGCACAGACAAGACTTTCTCAAGGACTATTATTTGTGACGAGAGCTGGATACATTATGAAACTAACACGCGTCATGCCTATTGGATTCCTCGCGGGGAAAACCCACCAGCCCAGTCTAAACTTAATGAACACGGTCGTAAGATTATGTTGTCTGTTTTCTGGGATTGGCAAAGAATGATTTTCTGGGAACTCCTCGAATCTCATCAGACTATTAACGCCAATCTGTATACCCAGCAGCTTCGCAAACTAGCAGAGATGTTAAAAATGAAGCGGCCAAAACGACCTGGAGTCCAACTTTTGCATGACAACGCACGACTTCATTGCGCCAAGTTAACACATAAACAGCTGAAGGAGCTAGGATGGCTGACTGTTCCAGATCCACCGCATAGCCCGGATCTTGCGCCTTCAGACTTTCGTTTATTTCGAGCTCTTAAATTTCATTTACTAGGAAAAAAAATCGAAAATTCAGGAAGTATTAAAATTGAACTTGAAAATTTTTTCGAGTCCTGCCTCATTTTGGGAAAAGGGTATTCAAATTTTGCCCAGTAGATGGCTGACTGTTGTTGATAACGAGGGAGACTATATAATTGATTAAATGTATTTTTTATTAATAAAAAATATCAATAATAATTTGTCTTTTAAGTGGCAATAATTTATGAGACAACCTAATATAAGCTTCTTGTCTGCAACACTGCTGCATCTGCATCATCACCGTCTGATTATTTTTTTATTGACCACCATCACTAGCCGCAAATGCATTGTCGATGAATAAAAATATATTGACGCAAAAGTCAGATGAAATTCAAAAGTCAAACGTATATTTACATGTAGCAAAATAAAATTTAATAATAAGGGTAATAACGTCACTTCGTTATATATTTTCAGACAAATATGGATTTTTTGTACAATGGACTACAGTTGCGTGATTTATAAATTATCGCATATGAGAGCAGGTATGGGTTCAATCAAATCAAGTTCGTTGTTTTGGTTCTTTTCGAACAATTTTCTTGGTATAAAAGTAACGTTCTAGTAATTTTCAGGCTTATCTATAGTCAAATCAAACCACATTATAATCTGTGGAAATCTTCTAATTTAATAGTTCACTAAGGCAACCTAGCCGTTCGTTCGCAGACGTCGCCGGTTTGAGAGTTTGTGATGAACTTGCGCACCCCGCGACGTCGCATCTCGCCGCGCACCAGGCGCAGATACCGGGCCATACGGGAGTTTTTCCGGCGGGCGCTAGGTAACTAATCATAACAAGCATCCAGTAATGTTTATCACCTCAGACGCTAAACACCTGCTCATCTTGCAGGTAGCTCATCGCAACCGGATATTAAAATAAGTTCCAGTATATCTGTTAATGTTACTGATCTAAAACGGAAAATAATTGGTCTCGAAGAACAGTTAGACGAAGTTAATAAACACTGTCAGAACATCGCGTATTTTGACTGCACCGGGATCCCATCCGAGAGCTGTGTCCAGTCGGACGCGAGGCACGAGCAGTCCAACTGCCGCCTGCTGACGGACGTGAAGCACGAGATAGAGACGATCAGAGAACAAACTGAGTCGTCCACTGATAGAAAGTTAAATAGCACCGAGACTAAATTTCTTTACAAATCATCAAACGGTCAGTACGGAAAATCTGAAGAGAGCGAAAACCATTTAAAAACCCAAGATGTAATCTGTGCAACCCAAACTAAGGGGATGCTCTGCGATTACGGTGAACATATTCCTAAAGCAAAAACTAAAAAGAGCAAATTGCAAGGTTTATCTGATTACGGCGCAAAATTACATAAATATAGAACGAGGTCTGTTTATGAGAACTTCACTTCTGCTAATTCTAGCAGCAGTTTTCGTTCCCTTATAAACCCCCGAATGCATCATTCAAACCCTGTTTACTCTGGCCATCCCCATGATATAAAATATCTAAAACAGGAATACGCGGAACCTGAACCTCCGCATTATCATACAGAGAAGAAATACAAGGAGCGCGCGAAACGGAGTAAGAATGATGTGTATAAAGAACCTTACGAACAGAAACCAAACAAAACTGGTAAGCAGAAACATCATAATCGAGAGCTTGATCAAGATTTTATCGCTGATATTATAAGAAGACAATATAAGCCGGTAAAAATGTTCGGGAGGAGACAATTTGACCTCAGCCAGATCTCAGCACCAGTTTGCCGGGATCAAGAGTATTCACTCCGTGAAGATATACAGGAGGGTGCTGAATTATGTTCATGTTGCTACGACGGACAACAGCATAGAAGAAGACACAGCGAAGTCAGTGAAATGAGAAGTATTTGCGACACTCGCCTCTACAGCTCTAATAAACATACCCGCGGAAAGCATCGCAGGGCTCACGTAGACTTATTCAATAATTCTGATGTTTACGACCTTATTCCCGTCAAAGAGAAGTCTAGCCCAAAGACTCGACAGAAATTCTGTGAGGATAATATGTTACCATATGAATATTATAGGGAAGTTCCACCGTCACCTAGGACATTGAGACCCCGGCTTAATCTGAAATCACAATATAACTCGGACTTCGAAGATTACGTGGCTCACGTCAAGCACACATTTAAGAAGGGTTCACCGTACAGGCGAAGGTGTCAACGCGAGCGCGTGCAGTTGGAGAGTGATGTAACATCAGTAGATGTTCCAAATTTTATTAAAGAACAACCACGCAAAACTCGCAAACACAGAACATGTCTGGTCCAGAAACAAGAACTTTGTCAGCAAGACAACGCCACTATGAGCAGTTTACAATATCTACCTTATGCAAACGACCAAGCAAATGTTACTGTTGATAGATCATTTAATAAAACCGAAGAAATTAGAGGGGAACAAATACCTGTTGATAAAACAGACAAAACACTAAGCGAAATAAAAGATATCCTGCAAAGTTTTCTACACGAAATAAAGAAAGAAACAATTGCGTCACAATGCGACAAATCTGATGTCTCCTCAAAAACAGAGGACAATATCCATTTGACAAACGAAAATAGTACTAAGTTAAATGACTGCGGGATGCCTAACAGTAGGCATAGTATTAATAATTTTGGTGCAGGATGCAGAGCTTCTCCGTACATGTCGTTTCAAAATCCTTGTTGCTATCCCGTGATGCCAGTTTGTCCCATGAGCTACCCTATGCCCATGCAGAACGGCTATATGATGCCCAGTCCAAGTTACACATGTACAAACTGCGTCAACGCTGACAAAGAATCTGCTCACGAACATTGCTGTAATAAGAACACCGCCACAGCCTGTCACACAGAAACCGAAAATCTTATTAAAGAAATTTACAAATTCGTAGCCCAAGGACCAGTTAGAAAAAAAGATCATGAAAGCAGTATTGATAGACATGAAGCTAGAAAAGCCGAAGCCAAACTTTTAACATCAAGAAGCATCGGGGAAAGTTCTAGACTTACCAATTCTAAACATGATGCCAAAGTGGGAACACCCCCGCTCAAGTGTTATTCAAAGAGTTGTGAAGCGATAGGATCAAGAATAAGTTCCGAACCATATAGCACAACTAATCCAAGTTATTCAGATACTATTTTAGAAAAGCTAAGTTTACAAGTAACGCAGTCTACATCTGAAACTGAAATGGAAACAACAACTACTGAGGATAAGGTGAGAACCAACTATTTAACCCTATTCGTTAGGTACAATATCTCTCTGCAGATTATCTACCTAAGAATCAAAAATAATTCCCCTTTTTATTTTTCAGTCTAAACGGAAAACGTTTTCAAATGTTCTTCGGTCTATTGGTTTTTTAAAGAAGAAGAAAAAAGATGTTATTGAAGAACTTAGCGAAAGTGAAAGTGTTATAGATGTAGAAGTAAAACCAAGGTCACCAAGAGCATCGTACAGAGACAGACCATACAGACAAGAGATAACGAATTATATGATGCATGAACAGGAGTACTATCACCCACCGCCCATGCCGTCAAATAATCAAAGACCTAATGAATATCAACCAGATTATAATCCACCATACAACCCAGGCTCAACGGACTACGCGCAACCACCGCCAATCCACGACATGTACGCGCCGAGAGCGTGGCATTCGAGGATGCGAGAACAAGCCACTGCACCTCCCCACCCTTCCAAACAGCGGCCTTCAGCTCCACCGCTTCACACCGCTTATGATAATCCCTACAAGCCCATGCAACAGCCACAAGTTCCTCTCTGTTTGAGGGAAATAGAAGTGAAAAGTATTGGCACACAAAGCGTAAGAAAGATGTCTATCTTCCGTAAGATCAAAATGAAGATGCAAGCACCAGCTGATGTCGTAGCCGAATTCAACCACAATACTTGCTCTACGCAGACGCAGGCGAGATCAGCCCCTTCACCACGACCACTAATGAAGCCGTTGTTAAACTGGAAGAAACTGCAGGCTAAAGCCATGGCGGACCACGGCAAGCTGAATACTGATCCAGTGAAATTCTCTTTGAAGGCTGAGAGAGAATTAGCTGCTGGCGATCTAAAGTTAAGAAATGCGATGCTAAAGAAATTGTTTTACAAAAGGAATCCTTTCTCTCCGAGGAACCTCATAGTAAGGACGTTGTTAGGGAAAGACAAGTCGAGTTACGGTGAACCACAAGTGGGTGGACTTAGACCACGGATGTTTTTGTAATTGTGTGTGAAGTCAGTGAAAATTGTTGCGTTTTCCTTTATTTTAAGAATGTTGGTAAAAAAGGATTTGATGTGTTTTATTTTTAACGTTCGAGGCTGTCCGGTTGAATTTCAATTTAAACATATAAACCCTATGTTAGTTACAAAAGTTTTTCGGCAAATCAAAATCAAATTGACCGAAGACATAATTATGGGGAATGTCTTCCAAAGTTTGTACATCCATAATCGAGACTATACTATTCTGTCAAGAAAGTACTGGGAAAAGATTAAATACACAAAATGACAATACACAAAATGTTAGTTATTCATCCAAATTTATTTTATCACCTTCAAAGTATGCTCCTTTAGAAACGATACACTTACGCCAACGAATAATCCAATCAACAAAACATTTTTTAAACGCTTTTTCCGGAACTGAGTTCAGTTCTCGCCGCGAATTGTCCTTAATGTCTTCTACTGAATAAACACGAGTGCCACGAAGTGGTAATTTGAGTTTAGGAAAAAGGAAGAAGTCGGCTGGAGTCATATCTGGTGAATAAGGTGGTTGCTCGATGGTATTTGTTAAGTTTTTGGTCAAAAATTCGTTCACAATGATGGCCTTGTGCGAAGGCGCATTATCGTGGTGCAAAATCCAAGAATTTTCTTTCCAGAAATCTGGCCTTTTTCGTCTAATTTGCTGTCTTAAACGCCGTATAACGCTCAAATTATTTACTGTTTGACCTTCCGGCAAGAACTCCGAGTGCACAACACCGCGATAGTCAAAGAAAACAGTCAACATGACTTTGACTTTTGATCGACTTTGGCGTGTTTTTTTCGGTTTGGTTTCAGTTGGAAGGCGCCACTCCGAAGCTTGTTGACTAGTTTGCATTTCAAACTCGTAAACCCACGTCTCGTCACGAGTAACAATGCGTTTCATGAATGTTGGGTCGGAATTGACTCGTTCTAGCGTCCTCCGCGACTCTTATGCGATTGAGTTTTTGTAGAAAATTCAGGTCTTTTGGGACTAGCCGAGCGGCAACATGTTTCATTCCCAAGTGATTATTTAAAATGGTATGGACCGACTCGTAAGACACAGAAAGTTCGGTGGCCATCTCTCTCAACTTACTTGCAGTATACGGAAAACAGGATGCTTGTGTGAATATGTATATTTAAACACGTACACTACTAAATGGGACCCTGCAAAAAACGGGATCTTGCCGTGGGAAAGGGCCCTTAAACGTAAAACGTAAAAGTTAAACCCTGATGTGCCATCACAACAATCACATTCGTTTACGCGACTCGGCTGACTATTTTTTTGTGTTGAAGTTGACCCAAAAAACCTTCCCATATGGTTCGGCGCCGTATGAAATTACTTTTTTTTAGGTTTTTTTTTTACAACTTTGACATGCTCTAACTTTGGACTCCCCGCTACTGGAGCAACCTCAAAAAATAGTTATTGCACTCAAGCTGGCCGGTAGAATAGTTCAAACATTTTACATAATGGAATGTTCACGTTCAACATCCACTGATTGAAAGATGTAACAAACGTCAGAGAGCCAAATGTGACCGGCCGCGATTGCTGGTTCTTGTAACTTAGGTTAAGTTTTATTGCTAAATTACATCAGGAACTGCTCAAAATGAAATTATTTGTTGGAGGAGCACCCTTTTTCAGGTAACAGGTAAATTGAACCTGCCCTTTTCCGGAGGTAAGTCGACGTTTCTTTTGCTGAGATCCCAGCAGTCCCCCGCTATAAGCATAATGTTACACCTACCCTGACTATAAGACAACTGCTTTGGAATGCTGCTTCGACGCCGGCTTATCTTTACCCCATTGTTTGTCTGATGAACAACAACGAATACAAGTTGCGGCAGGGTCTTAGAACACTGGAATACTATAGTAACAAACAGTCCCGCAGTGTCGCTGGCACGACTGTATTTTAGATCTTGTTGGCCCACTTCCACGGCGTTGTCGGTGGCAGCGCAGAGGTGACTTTGACTGTATGTTTTGGGACACAGAGGGCAGCCTCACCACGAACAATCGCACGTACGTACGCTGACCAGAGCGTCATGTCGCACGCAGGCACGAAGGTTCTTTAGCGGGGACGATCTCGTACAAACAAGCACCGCCCTTTCGATACAATAAACAAAATGCAAAGGCCAGCCAAGGATTTTTTACAACCACGTGCAAGCTCGTTTACGGATGCTTGTGATGTTAATCTTAAACGTTGGTTTAATTAAAATAAAACAATTTGCAGTGTACTGGCAACATGAGCACAGAAGAATTCCCAGGTGCAGTGTGTAAGAAACGGTTCAAAGGCATCGAGAACTTCCTGAAAAGGGTCGCTTTTAATTTAGGTAAAGTATGGGAACCTGTTGAACCTTGGCACTATGTGTACCTAGGCATTTAGGCTCGTTTCAAATATTCCCGCGATGCTAAATTCTATTATAATATATGCCATGGTGTACGGTACGTCACTACCGACTATTCAATGTCACGTTAATCGCTTAAATAGTTAATAATAGAAAATTGCTTACCTACATAGAAAATAATAGACATACAAAATAATGCTCCTATCTCAATGCTTACCACCGGTAAGCAAAAAGTTTTAACGTCGATAACACCAAACACCGGCGTAATACCGATTACGCCGGTGTTTGGTGTTATCGACGTTAAAACTTTTTTGGCAAAAAAAGTAAGTATTTTTAATATGCTTTGAAGTCTGATAGTTTTAGACGTTTTATAATAGTCACTTAACTTTTATATGCTACCAGTTATTTTATTTAACAAGTGTTAAAACAATAATAAACTTACGAGATAAGTAACCTCAAAATATTTGAAATCCACCATTTTGTTGAAGTTGAGGTAGTGTTGTACAGACGCCAGCACATCAAGCTACTACAATCTGTCAAATTTCTTTAATAAATAATCAACTTTCTGTACGTCTGTTTTTGTACGTCAAATAGCAATAAAAAATAGATATCTAAAAACTCTCCTAGGTACAACAGTAGGGTAATTGCGTAACACATTATCAGTAGCAATGAGTTTCATTTTGACATTGCAACAACATTAATTGCGTTATTTACGTTGTTGAGCAGACACATTTTTCGAACATATGGAGCAATGGATTAGCAATATGCTTCATAATGATTCAAATTGAGAGGAATAGCGTGTTACGCAATTAGGGTGCAGGTTCCCCTATCTACTTTCATTACACGCCCACAATGGGGGTTGACATACTAATGCCTTTAAGCAGGACCAAGTAAGTGCACATTGATACCATAAATACTAAAGTGTGTCAGTCGGTACTTCCGTGGACTTTGCTACGATTTCACAAAAAAAAAAAAAAAACTGCCAGAATTGCATTTAGATGATTTTGGCCAGGCAGTAACGAGGTGCCTGGAATAGGATATAAAAGATGATATTATGATATTACATTTGATCACCAATCTGTGGATACTATAACCATCGAACTCATAGTGGAAGCTCGTATACTAAGTCCTAAATAACAATAATTATATTTTTACCTGTTTTAGGCAACACACGATCGCAAACTGAAGTTAAAATTATATCCTGTATACCAATAGACGTCACAGACTTGCAACAAAAGATAATCCATTTAGAAAAGCAACTGGAAGACGCCACGTCTGCTTTTCAATCGTCGCCATCGGAGATCCCACCAACTTGCAAATCTAGCAGACCCAGCAAGTTTCTGAAACTTAACAAATCGGGCAAGCAGTCTGTCAACACAGCGATCATAGAATCCAACTTTCCTACCTTTACAAATGAAGCGGTATCTTGTAATGCATTAGATTGTGATCGATGTACAAGTCCAGCATATGTGGACAGCAAAGGGAAGTCTAACGTCTCGTTCGTATTAACTGGTTTGAAGACAGCACCTGTTACTCTCAAAGATAACTCTGAAACATTTCAAGGCGCCGACCAGGCACCGAACAACATGGATCATTACTACAGCCAGGAAGCCCAGCCTAACAACATCGACCAACACTGCAACCAGAAAGTCCAGCCGAACAACATGAATTATTACTGTACCCAGACAGCAAAGCCTTACAAATTGGATCATTACTATACTCAGCCAGTAAAGCCCAACAACAGGGATCATTACTACTCCCAGGAAGTCAAGCCTAGCAACAGGGATCATTACTGTACTCACGCGGTAAAGCATAACAACTTGAATAATTATTACACTGCACCTAAGATGTGCGATTCAAAAACAAACAACCAACGACAAACTTTATTTAAAAGGAAGAAAAAGATCCTTAAAAATAAAAAAGGGACTACACCATGTGTGTACTACGCCCATACTTATAGTTCTCCTTTCATTAAATCAAATTTAAGTGAAGACGTACCAAACTACGACAGAAACGACCTTATGTCTCGTTCATATTTGGCTGCAATGGTCAGCCGGCAATATAAACCTGAAGTGCTAGGAGATAACATATCCTTACAGAGTCAGTTCTCATCACCTGTGTGCAAGGATGTGCAGCAACACAGCGAGGGCACCTGCCCTTGCGAACCTGACATTTGCTCGTGTTGCCACGGTCCATTTCACAACATCGACGAGCACGTCAATAAGCAGAATCAACTTCAGACTTACATGCTCCACCAGATGAACCAGGGTAGTGCTTTCTATGACACCAATCAATACGACTTAGTACCGGTAAAGGAAAAGCCGGTAAAGATAAGAAAAGACTTAGACAGTCCAAGAAAAAAAGAACAAAGACCTCGTATTGACATGAAATGTTGGCCAGAAAATGTCCGCACGAAGTATCGTTACCATTCATTATACCCTGTACCCACTACCAACTACTACACTGCGCGACCACGAGCTGATTATACTACCAGAGACAAAGTAGATAGCTATGGCAGAAAAATGCCCGTCATGTACAATAGAACAGAACCAATTACAAGAATATTGACAAAGCGGAGAAAGGAAATATATAGAAGAGAGCGGTCAGTAAACATTGAGACATCGAAAAGCTGTTCTATCGACTTTGGAAATGTTTATCTTAAAAAAACTTGCAAGAAACCCAAAAAACTTGAAAGTTTACAACCGATTCCGGTGGCCAAAAAAAACGCCGAATGTTTGACCACTGTTATAAATAACAGTGAATGTCAAACAGAAATGAGCACCATCAAAGTGAACTCAGCCGATACTAAAACAGAAGCAACGTTAAATCAAATCAAAAGTATACTTCAATCTGTTCTAGCAGAAGTTAAAGTCTCCAGTCAAACAAAAGGGCTGGTTATTCAGAATAAACCAAAGAAAGATGCAGTCGTTCAAAAAGGACCATCACATAACAACATGCAGGCATCTACTTTTATGAATAGTATTACGTACAGCCCTTACGCCATGAACCCCACTCCCTATGTGACGTCGTTCTCGCGACAGGTGAACCCCAGTCAGTACTGTTGCCCACATGGAGGCATTAAATGTTTCCACAACTTTCCTGTTTTCATACAAAACCCAGGGGGGCGACATGTGTGCTCCAGTTGCTACCGCAGCTCTCAGCTAAAACCTTTTGGGATGAAGCAAGCAACAACGACTGCTACCAATACTGAACAAGTAAAAGAAGAGCACAGTGAGGAAACTGAGAAATTAATAAAGGAAATCTACAAGTCTATGGCTCTTACCATGGATTTACCAAACAAAGACACTTCGCTAAGTGAGTACGATGAAATGGTAAAATCTCTGCATGGTTTTACAACTCCAATCATTTTGAAAAATGAGCCAAAAAAACAACCTAAAATAATTAAGAACGTAGTGCAAGCTGTATCGGAATTATTTATGAGGAAAGACGTGATAGACACGTCACATACCTTTAACTCAACGGTTGAAAGCAAATTACCATCTCATGAAGTAGGTATGCGATCTCACGTGATGGCCAGTACTGACACAGAATTTAGGATGAGGACGGAGAGGCGTGAGAAATATTTGCACGCTATGAACAAGCAGCCCGAAGTGCCTGAAGTAGAAGAAAAAACGTTTCGTGAAGCGATGGTACAGAACGTAAACAGCATCACTGAGTCGGAGACATCGAGCAGCGAGCCCGATACTAGTACCACTATCGTTAGGCAAGTGCAGAAGGACGTCCCGGAACTTAAACATGTAAGCGTTCCCACACACTACTACTAAATCAGACTTATTTTTGTGATTTTAATTTCATATATTTTAATTAAGTTACAGAAAAAAGAAAAGGAAGGGTTATTTACCAAGATGTTAAAATCCGTAAAGTTGTTTAAAACGAAGGAGAAACCAAAAAAATCGGTTGAAAAATCTGATAGCGAGGAAGTAACCATGAGCGACTCCGATGACTATCAGACAGTATACAGCCAGAAAATAAAGAAAAATCCGAGGCATAGGAGTCGAGCACACAACCTGCCGAAGCGTAAGACTCATTCGAAGATATCCTACAGTAAAACTTATCAGAGGGACAGAAACCCCGAGAAAAAGAGGTTACCCTACATGGAGCAAGAGTACCGGAGGTACTGGGACGAAAAGCTCATGTTCCACAACAATAGGCCCCGGTACTCCTCAGAGAGGCAGTCCTCCGAGCGGTCAACTCATCAAAAGCCTGCGTACTACCGAACCTACGAGGCCAGAACAATGAGGCCGAAAAATGAATTGAATATACGAAGAGAAAATGATAATGAGAAAAAAATTAACGTGAAGTCTGCATCCAAGGGGACCGCATGGCTCAAGAAACATAAGATGGGCATCCATTGTGGCGAGCAATGGAAGAAGTTTGTACTTGAAAGTTAACTGATTAGATCCTGGAACGATAAGTTTTGTTTTGTGGTTTTTGTGATCTGTCTTTGTGAGTGTGCATGCCTTGTGTGGAAAATGTCTAATAAAAATTTCAGTCTTAATGTTAATCTTTTTATTGAAACATTTTAAAGCCAGTATTTTAGAAAATATGTTTATAAACATTGTTATGTCGTCTCTGTCATTGATACATGCGACAGTTTGTAAACTGGCTATGCGTACAATCTACTTTATTATATGAAGGGTACAGGGGAAAAACAAGGAATGTCTCAAGAAATTCAAATATTAATTAAGTATGGCAACATTTAGCTTTTCGCGCGTATTTTTACATAGCAAAATGTAAAAAGCGTAAAAACAAACATAGTCCCTCATTAGAACAATATATGAGACATTCCATGTTTTTGTACTTTAAAAAAGTTAATTACTTTTTTTTTCAAATTTTATTTAATTTTTAATAATTGCTAAAAGTTTATTTGTATCTACAGCTGATCTCTGTAAGTCAAACTTAAGTTTCTTTCAGTAATTTCTTAATAATTAAAATGTAAGACAAAGTAAGAAACTTTCAAACATTAAAATGTTAATTACACAAAAAGCTGTTTTAGTGACATTTCTTGTTTTGCCCCTGTACCCTTCATATACAATCCCCGCAACATGAATAAGACGACACATATCATTGGCTCCAGTTTGATAAAAAAATGTGTTAACAGCATTGATGTATTAAAAATCCAAGATACACAATCGGCGTCTCAAAACCGTCCCCATGAAATACGTGCACACTTGACAATTGTGCACTTCTTTTCAAATAGTCTCGCACCAACCGCGTTACTACATGGTCGTTAAAAATGCCGAAGTGTTCGCTGAGAAATTGTAAAAATATAGCTTCTAGAATGACAAAAAAGGATGGGATTTCGTATTTTCGATAAGTAAAAGCCTTGATTGAATTGTTTTTGTTGTTTTTATGGCCTTATTTACAACGCATTACGTGATTTTGATTTAATTTGTCTCAAAACTTCACTCTGCAGCCCAAGTATAATACGGCAAATTTCAAGTGCCGCTTAGTCAGTGTTAGAACTATGTATAATAGCTTACTACATTTTTAGTCGCGTTATAAAAATGACCCTGTTCGTTATCGGTGGAGTCGATTTTTTTTTTTGTAATACTATTTTTTTAAATTAATAAGTTTGAACTATTTCGTGTAAAAGCTTAAAAGAATATTTAAACGTTATACATAAGTATAATATATTATATTAGGTATTTGTATACTATACTATAGTTTTCCTATACATTTATGTTATCCCATAATAGGGAAGACGGGGAGTCGAAAAAAGGACGATTTTTTTTAAGTTTTCGTAAATATTATATGGATTAATTAGGTGACTACTATTGTTAGCGACATCGGCATGCTAATAACAGGAGTCGCCATATTGAAAACTTAAAAATCCCTTGAACAAAAAATTTAAATAAATAATTTTACCAGATAATCTTTGTTTAATTGATGTTCGCGTGTCCTACCCAAAATCATATTTACGCTAAAATGAAAGTATAAATATTGTATTTAAACTCAATTTATAAACTCGTGAAAACGAATACAATATCTTCAGAAAAGTATAAATATAAAGTTATATTCGTCTCCACTCCATGCCCTGTCCTACTGGCTAACTTTGGTCCTAAAATTTTATTGCTTTTTGTACACTGCTTTGTAAAAAGAACTTTAAGGAATGGGCATAAGGTTGAACTTGCAATAAATATGTTTATAGTATAACTATGACTACCTAGATACAATTACCGAGTGTTTGGCGACAGTTTTGAGTGTTACTTTTGTTCGAGAATGTGCATCTAGGGTTTTTAATACATCAATCAAATGGTTAACAGCTTTTAAAAACCCTGTATGATATTGTTATGAGATAAGTAAGTAAATCTGATCAATTACACTGCCCTCTGGTATGTACAGTACGCGTCAGAGAAAACGAACCCCGCCAAGACTTAAAGAATAATCGCTCAAGCGACGGCGGGTGCGTCACGTGACTGGCCCCGAGCAGCTCCCTCCCCGCCGCCCGCGCCGCACCCATCTCTGCCCGAGCATCCACCGATCCGACTCAAATATTATTTGTATGTTTTTAATAATTAGGTATTGTGGTATTTTTTTCGGCTTCTGGCCGAACCGTATACCAAGAATAACTTACAAAAAGACACTACGTGCCGTATAGGATACGAACCCGCATCACCAGGCGCCAGACGATCATTAAGACCGTGCCTTATACCAATAGGCTATTGGCTCAGTTAGTAATCTCAACGAAAATTCGAATAGCATTACTCCTTTTATCGAACAAGTTTGATAACGGTCTAATCTTCTAGACATTAAGGTTTAAATTTCAACTTCCACCACGTGAGATACACCTACCGTCCACAACCTTGTTTTACAAAATGCAATACGTAACTCATTAATTAACTAAAAGATAAGGTTGAAATTATTTGATCAAAAATAATATATCTTAAAATATTTCGTGTATGAATAGATACACCTTACATAATATATTATAATACTTATTTTATTTTATTTATTAAGGGATAATAAAGGGATAAGGGGGGGGGGGGGAATTAAGGGATAAGTACATAAGATTAACAAATTACAGGTAGTAATGTTGCAGTCCACTGCATTATCCACAGATAAAACATATTTAGAGATACGTGGTTGCCACTAGAAGGGCATTACTAAAGAATTAAAGCATACATTTGGAAATAAATAATTAAATTTAGCTTGTTATCGTTACAGAACCAAATCAGTTCAGAGATAATTTCATTAACTTAAACATTGCAACAAAGAAATAATAATAATAATAAGATTACAATTAAGATAGTTTTTTTATAATATGAGATTTAATTTTATTTTTCGAGCATGCAAATATATCAGTATCAATGAAATTTGAATTATAGGATTCCAACATTCTATGAATAGGGCAGCGTAAGCCAGAGTTCATACGACAAGAATTTAGCGCAAACAGAGTACGTGCACGAACCTGACGCACATGAACCGTTCGGGGGACAGAATAACACAGTTTACTCGTAAGATCAATGGCATCAAAATTATTGTGCACAATATCATGAAGCACATTGGCCTCTAGATATTTGCGCCGGTTCTCCAAGCTGAGAAGCTTGTACTTATCAAGGAGTTGGGAGTATGACAGAATAGTCTTAGTCCCATGACATCTGTAGTACATAGCACGGAGGTACTTGTGCTGGACCCTTTCTATTTCAACTACGTACTTATGGTAGAAGGGGTTCCAAATAGGGACCGCATATTCTAACTGAGAGCGAATGAGCGTCTTATACAGATAGAGGTAGGTTGAGGTACGCTTAAATTCTGTTGAAGATCTCATCACAAAACCATACATTTTAAAAGCACTATTGACTATGGCTTCGATATGCTGGTTTAAGGACAGTTTACCATCAAAGAAAACGCCTAGATCCTTCCCTATAGAGGTATTATTTAAGGGGATACAGTTAAGGTGGTAATTGTAATTGAGGATGAAATTATTCTTAGTAAAGTGTATGTAGTTACACTTGGGGATGCTGAGATGCAGCTTATTGTTAATACAGTAGGCAGTTAGTCTGTCTAGGTCCTCCTGAAATGACTGGCAGTCGTCCATAGTACGTATCGTTTGAAACGCCTTCAAGTCGTCAGCGTACATCAAGAATTTGGAATTTTTAAAACATTTTTTAATATCGTTGATATAAATAATGAATAATAGCGGTCCCAGAATAGAGCCCTGCGGGACTCCGGAAGTAATATTAACAGAGACAGACTGGTAACTATTAAGTACAACCCTTTGTGACCGGTTTTTGAGGTACGACACAAACCACCGCAATAAATTCCCACGAATTCCATTGTAGGCAATTTTGTTCAAGAGGATTTCATGATCGACCTTGTCAAAAGCTTTTTTGAAATCAGTGTAGACCGCATCTATTTGTAAACGCCTATCAACATTTTCAAAAAGGTAATTTGCAAATATTAACAGGTTAGATGTCGTAGACCGGCGCTTAACAAATCCATGTTGTTCATGAATGATAATATTATGCAGAAGAGGATAAATCTCGTTGTGAACAAGTCTTTCAAAAAGTTTTGACAAGGTCGGCAGAATCGAGATGGGTCTATAGTGTTCAACGTCATGGTTTGAGCCACTCTTATGCACTGGGGTAATGTCAGCTCGTTTCCACACCACCGGGAACACACTCTCACGCAGACATCTATTAAAAAGGATATAGATCGGCTCACAAATAATATCAGCAGTAGCCTTAAAGAAGGCCGCCGGAAGTCCGTCAGGTCCTGCCCCTTTAGAGGGATCCAACCTTTTCAACTCGCTAAGTATTTTTGGTTTTTCTTAAGTAGAACAAACCAGTAAAATAGGTGCGACTGTCTTCGCAACGACACGTGTATTTTGCCAGCATGTGCGTGAGCGCCGACCGAAGTAACAAATTACGCGCTGTTTGATAAGCTCATAAAAGTGTAAAAAATAAAAAAGACTACTCACAAGGTTCCGCCTGCCTGCCGCTAAGCTTTGATCTGATTGGTCGAAATCGATTCGGGCAGCGCGTAGGCAACCAAGTACACTGACACGGAAGCTCACGATTCGTTGCGAAGACGTTCCATTTAACAATAGCATAGAAAATAACAATATTGTAGATTTATAAGAAATTATTTTTCAATTTTAGTCGTAGCCGTGGTAATGCGAAAAGGTAGTAAATTACAAATATGAAATACGTACTATTAAGTATTCTCAAAATACAGCAATCTCTGATCAAACATAGCCAGTTTAGAAAGCAAGACATTTTAGCTTTAGAAAGGTATAAACGGTGCTGTCGGAATGTCTAGTCTTTTTTTTTGTACTTTCGTTTCTTCTGAACACTGTAGACAGAAAAGCTGCATATCTAATACCCGTATTCACAAATATTACTATGACGTCTCACAGCGCGCGCGCACAGCGTTCCAAAAACCTATTCATACACCACGGATTAGAAAAAAATATCTAGTCCGTGTCATACACAATACTTGAGTGGCGATGGGCACTATGCGTCCCTCAGGCTACGGAGTACTATGGACACGAACTCAGCGGGCGCGGGGCGGCGGCGGCGGCGTAACACACTATCAGTAGCAATGGGTTTCATATTGACAGTTCAACAACATCATTGCGTTATTTACGTTGTTGAGCAGACACATTTTTCGAACATTATGGAGCAAGAGATTAGCAATATGCTTCAAAATGATTCAAATTGAGAGTAATAGTGTGTTACGCAATTAGGGTGGTCTCGAAGCCAGCGCGCAGATCGCGCGGCGCCAGAGCGGCGTAGTGTTGTGTTAGAGAAATTAGTGTCTTTGTTCGCGAACGAAATGTCTAAACAGCGACGGTAACATCTTTTTGATAAAACATTTTGCAACGGCGCGGACGGTCGTTAAAAAGCAAAAAATAAAATGCACAACACTACGTCAAAGCAAACGCGCGGGCACCGCTCGACTAGTGCGCATCGCTCGTACGCCGCTCCCCGCGCCGCTGCCTTCGGGGCCACTTCCATATACATCTATGCACTGAAACGCGCCGCTCCCCGCGCTCGCTGACTTCATGTCCGTGGCCTTAATGTTTATGGATTTACAGGCTTGACATATGGAACGCATTGAGAAATAGTATTGCTACTTTGGGCTGATTTTTCCAACGCCAGATAATTTTATCCGAGGAATAATTTTGAATTTTTGACAGTTCTTCCATGTGAAACCTGTCAGTCGACAATTTTATTCCACGAATAAAAATTATATGTCGATTGAAAAATCAGCCCTTAGACAAGTATTGTTTGTGAATACAGGTGTAAATCTTAGTACAAAATAGTTTCGTTTTTGACAGCATAGAATGCACTGCTATACCTACGCATCAATTCTTTGTGTGCTTTTTCGAGACTTCTCTACTTTCACTTTAATTTAATTTGTTTCGTTGAACAATAGGCAGCCTTAAATTAAAGTTAATTAAATAGTATTAAGGTTTTTTTATTACGTTTATAAAGGTTAAAAAACTTGTGCTGAATTCCGCGGAGTCAGTTACCCCCGTGTGAGGTCCATCCACGAATAGACTGCAGAACTGTCATTGCAGCTTTTTATGATCGAAACCTGTACAGTTTTTTCAACTCAAGTCAACTTGAGTGCGAATTTCTCCATTTCCCGGGACCCTAGGTAGCGTAGATCATCTATTACGTACCTGGAACAATAAATAACGAGTACTTAATTAGAGGCAGATTTTGAAGCAGCTAATTCTTTACTGTTTCGGGCCCAAAAAACACTAATGCCTATTTTTACTAACACAGTACCTGTATAATGCCTAAATATGGTTGCACGTTGGATTTTCAACTCTCGGCGCTGAGCCAAGCATTGAAAATCTAACCGTGCGCTTTTGTCAAACAAAAATTGCAGCAACGTGATTTCGTTTTGCTGGAAATATGTTTCAGACAAAAACCTGTATGCAATGTTGCTGCAACAATGTGTACCGCGTTTGGTAACCATGAATCTCGTATTCAAGACCCATTCATAACCTATACAGGGCTACAAGCATCTCTTGGCGCTCGAATGACGTCGACAGAAGGGCGTTGTTGGTAAACATTTGTTGTCCCGATTTTGGTCACGCGCCAAAAGATCCTTGTACAGCTTTACATACACTCACTTATAAAACAACAGAGGCAAAGGCGCAGTGCTAAAATGCCAGAGCGCGTGCGCGTCCAAGATGTCGAGCTTCGGCGGGAAGTCGAACAGCTCGAACGTGAGCGCCATGCCCGACAGCAGTGTGAAGGCCAGCATGCGCCACGCGTAGCGCCGGCCCAGCATCCACTGGAACCAGGATACTCCCAGCCAGATTAGTGATCCTAACACGCCTGGGGAGTCAGAAGCGAAACTTGAGCGAGAGATTCGAGATCCTACTAGATCATTATCCTCGAAAAATTATCGTCATCTTTGATGATTCATGAATATTATCATCATTCCTTAGTGGTAGGTACAGAATACTCGTATAGCCCTGTTCAGCACCTGTTCAACGGCAGACCATGCGACAAGCTATCAACGATTTTCTCGTTCAAGAAACGTATAAAATATTGTAGGTCCCGTTTTAGTAAAAGAGATACATATGAGCTCAATTGTCACTAATGAGACAAACGCGTTTGTTGTAACGATATTCAAAGAGCTATCAAAGAGAATAATCGCTCAGTAACCCTAACTCGCTTGGCGGGCAGAACAGTCGCTGAGAGACTCACGTTTGGTACATACCCATACCAGCGAGTAATCGCTCATCACCCGCCCACCACTCGCTGCTCATCAACTCGTTTTTAGTTGCTGGCTCTACTCACTTCTCATTAATCGAAGGCGATGGGACAGGTGCCTTAGGGGTGGAAGATCCCCCCACTTCTTCTTCCCAGCGAAAGCACTAGGAAGTGGTGAAGGGCAGACGTTTTGGGGGACTGTCTTATGTAATTTTGAGATTCTAAAAGTGCTGATTCTCGGCCCAATTTGAATAGATGACTTTTGATTTTGATTTTGTTGTTGGATTGCCATCCCTTCTCTCACACATTTAGCTGGTAAATTACGAACTGTTGAAGTTGAAAGCTTAGGACAGGCCTGTTGGTCTAGTGGTCAGTGGCCCTGACTGCTATGCCCAAGGTCGTGGGTTCGATTCCCACCTAGGACAAATGGTTGTGTGATGAGCACGATGATTTGTTCTTTGTCTGGGTGTAATTTATGTATAATATGTATGTATTTAGAAATATATATGTATGTTTATCAGTAGTCTAGTACTCATAGCACAAGCTCTGCTTAGTTTGGGACTAGATGGCGTTGTGTGAAAGTTGTGGAATATTATTATTATTATTATATTATTATTAGGTAAAAACAACATAGGTATACAACGTGACGCACGACCTGTAAATTCATGGCGATTGTGATCTTAATCTCTAAGCATCTATTCATATCAAATTCCCTAACTCGTCCTAACTTACCGAAGAACACGTTGACCTTCATATTGTAGTCGTAATTGATGACGCCAGAGTACAGGTAGCGCACGTGCGTCACGAAGTAGAACAGCGGCACGGACAGCAGGACGAACGTCATCAGCTTCGTCTTCTTGTAGAAAACTCTGCAAGTAACATGGATAAGCTATTATAGACCGTTTGACAGTTACCAGAGAATCCTTATATCTTTCGGCAAAAGATTTGGTTTGTTTTTTGAACCGTAAAAACTATTGCCAGCTACAAATTGGTGAAACGTAATATTTAATGTAACACAAATGAGCCATCCGAATTTGTCCAATGCCAGATGAAATTTAACACAAAAACTAGGCGAATTTGTTCCAACATGTGTTATATTTCATCTTACGTTTCACCATTCTGTGCCATATCGACACCAATCTGTACATATGCCAGTTTCGGCTCATGGCCTTTCGGGCTTAGGACTGTCTACGGTCAGTATTCATGTAGATTAATTACTTTGTTCCCATCCTTGATGGAAACTTGAGTTCGAACGGACTCGGAGACGGCCATCTTATTGAGAATAGGTACAAGAGATAATTCGAGAGCACAGTTAATATTTCATAATGTTTACCTGACGATAGCAGCGACGAACAATCCCATGACCATGGACAGTGCACACGTATAGTCCATGAACTCGGTGAACCACGTGTCGCGCATGTGGAATACGGTAGACCACACCCACGCGTTCATGCATACCTGGGGGCGAAATAAAATGGTAACACCTCTCATATCAGCACAGTTATTCGAGGAGAGCTCATGTCGTCGTACCACCTCGCGCTGATACCTTGAGAGCCCTTTTCGTGTTGCTAGAAACATACAGAACTAAAAAAGAAACATAAAACTTACCATAGCAAAACCACACCAGAACTTAATAAGAGGTGTGGCAGGGCCTTTCGAAACTGGGATCCGTCGTATCTTCTTGAACATATATGCATTGGCCGCAAAGTTCAGCACCGAAGCGAAGGCTGATGCCGGTTCTTGCATGCCCAGGACCCGTACGAATGGCCACTGTGGAGAACGATAATGTTCAGTCCACGAACTTCTTGCTTGTCATTAATCGCCAAGGTCATTGTGTTTTGCGGCGCCCAGTACACGTTTAAATTGACCCACTGCAATCATGTTGCACTTTTTGAGACCCCATAAAGGCTTTGTGTTATCTGCAGCACAATTATTTCACATAAACCAACAGCAGTAGAAGTGCTGCAGCCTTTTTGGATATATCTCAGGCATTTGATGCTGTGTGGCATGACCGACTACTGTTCAAAATAAAACGGGATCTGCCTATAAATTTCTACAACCACATAAAGTAGTATCCAAGCGACAGGCACTTTTTTGTAAAACAATGAGAAGAGTTAACTTCCTTACATTCCATCCGACCTGGAGTCCCACAAGGCAGTGTAATGAATTCATCGCTGTATCTGCTTTTCACAGCTGACCACCCAACGACCGAAAGCGTGGTACTGCACGTGCTGATGATACAGCAATTCTTTCGGTGGACATTTCACCAGAGTTTACAGCACAGAAGCTTCAAAATAGTCTCATGTATCCAAATAGCTCAAAGACTGGCGAATCAAAGTCAATGAAACCAAATCCGTCCAGGTGACTTTCGCTAACAAGAAAGGAACATGTCCCACTGTCACTTTAAACGCAATATCTCTCCCGCAAGAGGATTACACCAAGTATCTTGGAATATATTTGGATAGATTGGATAGACGCCTAACTTGGAAGAAGCACAACAGTTGGCTTTAACAAGGCAGTGGGCTATGGGCCAACAGCTGCGCAGAATGTACTGGCTACTAAATAAACAATCTCAACTCTCACTCCAGAACAAATTGTTGCTATATAATTGCAATACAAATTGTTGCATTATAAAGCCTATATGGACATACAGATTCACTTCTTTTTTATGTTTAGTTTTAATTCTCATCTCATTTCTTTATATTAAGTACTTATTATTTCAGATGTATAGAATCAAAAATAAAACAAGCAAATTGTATGTATTGATATTGGAAGAGCGGAGTCTTCTGACACAGGCTTATTTGCTTAAAAGGAGGCTCCAATCACTAGCTGCTAGGACATTTACTTGTAGTAATAATAAAACATTTTTCATTTTTTCATTTTCATACAGCCTACAACTGTGGGGATCAGCAGCAAAATCACATATTGAAATAATACAAAGGTTCCAGTCAAAAATGTCAAGAACGATAATGTACACACCTTGGTATATACATATGTCTCAAAAAAGGGAATCCATCACAAGCTCTGCATCAAAACTGTTATAGAAGAAATCTCAGCAAGGACAAAAATGTGCAAAGAGTGAATCACAAACCATCCAAACATGCAGTCATTAGAACACTAAAAAGATAGACTCCTCAAGACCTTATTTAAGAAGCCTCTTAAATAAGATCAAGAATAAATGGAATAGTCACTGGACAGCTTCTGTACAAACCTGTTAATAATACCAAAGACATTGCTGAATATCTCAAACAATGACAGATTACAATAAATGATAAATGATTTATTTCTGCAAGTAGGTTTTTACAAACACTTTTACATGTCAATCATATT
Organism: Eremobia ochroleuca; assembly: GCA_949629135.1. Lineage (NCBI taxonomy): Eukaryota > Metazoa > Arthropoda > Insecta > Lepidoptera > Noctuidae > Eremobia > Eremobia ochroleuca. The sequence continues at coordinate 1,137,750 of OX451396.1, read as the reverse complement.
TTTTCAAACTAGATGAGGTGGCGTTACCTATCTGACTACTCTGAGAAGAAAGGTTGAAACAAACTCAAGGTCACAGTCTCTTTTAAAGTCCAAAGTCCTTTTAATCTTGGTCAGACCATGTGAAGAGCATGTAGGTTGGTGTCTAAAACGGTCTTTTGAGGAAAAAACCACATAGATTGAGTGCACCTGTACAGTAAGTGAAATTCATTAAAAAACCCCACAAGAGCACTTACGAAACACACAATGAAGTGGCCTACCTACCCTGCCATGGAACTTGGGGGTTTCTTTCTCGGCTTTATGGAACCTTCTCACAGTGATCCACATGCAGTGGTAGCGACACTCCTCTCTGCAGGACCATCGTAATAGGCTGCTCCAGAAGTCCTGCTGCAGTGGAGCTTCAGGTTTAAATGAATCACCATCTGTAAGTGGTTTTAAATTATTGATTAGGTACTTGTTGAGTTTTTGTTTTGCCTACAAGTGGTCTTTCCGGGTCTGAAAATTAGAAACTACTTATAGTGCATAGTGCAGCCCAGAACCTATTGGCGGAATCTAGCGGGTGTATTCTATGGTCTAAAATAATGGGGCTGTAGTAGAAACTATGAATACTTACTGTTGATACAATTTTCTCTTTCAACTTTATTCAAGCAGTCGGCATATACTCCTGAGTTATCTCCCAGGCTGCATGATGCGGGGGTAAGTATTCCCCACACCAATGTGACTGCGATAAGAGCTAGTTGCATGTTTTGGACCTTTGTTTATTTCATCTATCATGTAAGTAAAGGATTTGTTCGTTTACTACCTAAGGGATAAATAAAACGGCAATGCTAGGGCATTATTGATCTTACATCTTGCCTCGTCTCTATTAAATTCTACCTGAACCGAGAATAAAGGAAAAACAAACCGATTTCGAAAGGTCGGCTGATAAGATTCAAAACAAGACGTCAATAATATGACTTGATTTTGACACTTACATTACTTTACACACACACATTTGACTACTTTCAATTCCCAAAAATATAATGTTGGTATATTAATGGATTTATAGCCGAATTATGTTTTTAATAGTTTTCCTTTCAAATTACTGAGATAGTTTTATTATAACAGCTTTGTTATAATAAAACTATCTCAGTAATTTTTAAAAATTTTCACTCAAGACAAACGACTGAAAATAATTGTGTAAAGTAAAATGAAACTAATCATTATGCTAATGTCAATGTCAGTCGAAACGATAACAATAAGGCATAACCTAAAAATATTGAAAAATAACAGGGTAGAACTGAATAGTGTTTGTAAAAAATGGTGTTCCTATTCAGAACTTTGTTTGCTGCAAGAGAACTAAAGAAACCGCGGAGTTATCTTCGCAGTAAATTCCTTGATTCTGTCAGGCTTCATGTAAAAGGTGGTACAGGTGGGACTGGCCTCCCAAAGTTTGGCGGCTTAGGAGGTCAGGGAGGGTGTGTTTATTGTATCGGGAAAGAGGATGCAAACCTCAGGAGCATTATGGCCAAACATCGCGGCAAGACAATCGGTGCAGGACACGGAGAAGACAGTCGAAAAACAAAAATAGTCGGTAATCCAGGCTCTGACGTAAAATTTGAAGTTCCTCTTGGCGTTACTGTGTATAGAGAAGATGGTAAAGTATTAGGATCTATTGACAAAGAAGGCGAAACGGTGATATTAGCAAGGGGTGGTCCTGGGGGCACTCCAGAAACAAATTTTCTTGGCCACTTTGGGCAAATACATCACATAAGATTGGACTTAAAATTAATTGCTGATATTGGACTTGTTGGCTTCCCAAATGCTGGCAAAAGCTCATTATTGAAAGCCATATCAAGAGCCCAGCCTAAAATTGCAAACTACCCATTCACTACAATAAAGCCTAACAAAGGAATCATCGCTTACAAAGACCTCCGGCAGATATCTATAGCTGACTTGCCTGGACTTATTGAAGGTGCTCATATTAATGTTGGACTTGGACATAGCTTCTTGAAACATGTTGAGAGGACAAAGATACTGCTTTTCATAGCTGATGTGCAAGGTTTCCAGCTCAGCCCTAAACACCCAATGAGGTCATGCCTAGAGACAGTGCTGTTACTCAACAAGGAGTTGGAACTTTATAATGCTGAACTGCTGCAAAAGCCTGCCATACTGGCAGTAAATAAGATGGATTTGCCTGGTACTGAAGAGACTCTAGAAAGAATAAAAGAAGCATACAGAGACATAAATTCAGTGCTTGACACAATGCCAGAAGAAGTTAGACCAGAAAATGCCATATGCTTTGATGATATAATTGGTATATCTGCACTCAGAAGGGGTCAAGGCATAGAAGACTTGAAGCAGCTGTTGAGGAAGAGATTGGATGACTTAGCAGATGAGACGGACCCTAATATTGTGCATCCAAGTAAATTATTCAGACAGTCAAAATCTATTGTAAGAGAAAAAGGATCCAAAGTTACTTAGTAAGTGTAATTGAATAATAAACAATTCTATGATACAATGTTGTCTCACTTTATTGTATACAGCCTTAAATTAATACATTGCTAGTGTAGAACAAAAACTGTATTACATAGTTTGCTTAACCCTTTTACTGGTAGAAGCATTTATTTGTGCCAGAAAAATAAAAACTCGTTTTATGGAATCATTGACGGTACTTTAATAACTTCTTCTTCTTCAATAAAAAAATATATACAGGTTTGGTATACGAAAAAAACATGGTGACAATATCCTTGCCAGCACCAGTCTGGGCACTGGTAACTTTCAATGATTTTCTTGTGGTGGCAGTTGGCGAAATAATTTAAAACATGGATGAACACATAGTACCACTTTACAATGGGTCAATGGTTTTTTTTTTTAATAATCTATAATGCGTTCCTTTTTACGCAGATTCAGTAAGTTTTAAAGTAGTTGTGTTTCCAAACGGAAAAAAAAATTAAAAAAGTTGGTGGCACACATATTGCCACCACCAGTAAAAGGGTTAAACCTTAAATGCATTGTGATGTGCATCAACCAATCCAATGCCATATTTTCGTTTCCACAGAGCATGAGGATTCCCCAATTCTTGAGATATTCAACTCATTTTGTTCCCAGTAGATTCATTCTGATTACATAAAGATGTAAATTTCCACCAGGCCATTTAAAACGTAAAAAGTATTTTTATGAATAGGTATATTTTTTACTTACTATAGAGCTAATGTTACGTCCAAATACATTTACTTAATTTGCTTAAAAAGTAAAAATCATGCAATTAAGGGTTAATCTAAAAGGAATAAAACCCAAAATATATTTCAAAGTTTTTTATTAAACATAAGCTCCGTACGTGTTCTATGCCTTACAAACTACACTATCAAAAGTTATTATTCAACTACTAGCCAATCCGCCTTAGCCTAGACACTTTCAAACCAATTGGTTGAAACCTTTATCACAGTGATACATAACTTACTATAACTACCAAACTAGGGATAGAATTAGAAACATGTGTTTGTTACATCAACATATTGTTACTTTAATTTTCATAGCCTGTTGGGGGAAATAATGCAATTTTGAAAGAGTCACTTAAGGACACTTGCTTGCAACAAAGGTGATGTCCGCAATGTTACTTAGTAAATAAGCGAAAACAGTTGATGCTGCTAGCCATTGTTATCAGTAACACATCACTTTCATTCTCATCCCCATTTTGCTAGTCAGTAACAACATCCGGACCATATCATACAACACTGATATTACTCCTAGATATAAAATACAATAAACAATTCAGTTTAATATATTACACATTACAAAATTTCCAACTCCTTACATGTGGATGAAACTGTTACAAAAAGTACACAAAATATACATTTGTATTGTTTTATTATTCTACGCCAACATTCACGGCAGACACGGTCATGAAACGTGGGAGCGAGAAGAGACGAGATTCAGTATACCTATTCTCCGTCCTACTCGCACGTTTCATGACCGCGAATGCCTTGAGTTGAGGCGTGAACAAAACATAAGATGGCTTTACACGGTAACAGTGTCGCGATGAAGCGTAACGGGTACTACGCCTGCGGCCAACTTACGCAAGAACTGCAGCATTATTACGAAATTGACAAATTGTCCCAGGATTACGCGATACTATTCTTGATTGTACCTAGGTCAACGTAACCTGGGCATTCACTTACGCTATCACCTTGCTGACTGGCGAATATTTTCACCAAGTGTAAGAGCTACGGACTTATTCTTTTACTGTCTACATGTACATAAACGATAGAAAACTATGTCGTGACCGCATAAAGCCTTATTAAAAGTTTACAATGTATGAGCAGAAAGGAGATGACACCAACACACATGACGAGATTACCGCTACACTTTCTATCAATACATTTTTGCTTATTCCCAATCTATTCTAGTCAAAAAACTTTATCACCATATCTTACTTTGTGAAAATGAAGACGCTTTACAATATACGGTATGACAATAAAATATGTAAGAACGTTAAAAACATATCAGGGAAGATGCAAACGGTCGATTTTAACACCTCGGCGACGATACAGCTAGAGAATAGAGACTAATCTAGCATTATATACTTTTTTACCGAGTGAAGTAATCCCATACATATTCTTGAAGTACTTGATAAAACAACAAACATGATAGCTACTAAAGATTCTAAGGAGAAGTTCTAATGTTAGTCCAAGACTGAATTCTAATTTCTACTCCCTTATGTCTGATACACGTATTATTGGAAATACGCCATAAGGCACAAAAATAAGCGAAAAGTGACAGTGATGGAAAGAGTAACCATGCTGTATGAAAAAGTGCACTTAAAACATATAAAATCGTGTGATTTTGTTCCTGTAATATTTAATACGCCAAATGTATTCATGTATAAATGTAGGTATTTACATTTACAAGCCAAAAGCTATACTTTTTCTAATTTCATTTGTAATTTTTGCATCAACCGTAACCAAAGGGCGATGACGGAGAACAGACTAGAAATATAAGCTTAGACACTAAATAACTAAACAGGTTCCTATTATGAAGGTTATCCATATGCTGCAAAAGGGCCAACGCAGACCATCGGAGTGATATCGAAACGAATCATTCGACAACTTTTATAAACTAGCACTTTGCCTCACTTAGATTCCGGATTATCTCACAGAAACACCCCTTAGCACCACATAAAGAAATGGGAATTGGAAATGATAAAATCCTCCCCTTAACCTTCCCATCCCATCATTGGTGTATAATTTTAGTAAAATCTTATATGGCATGCCTATTTGACGTATACCTATGTATATTATCATTTTTGCCAAATATCGAGATAATCAAGCCACGCAGTAAAACCTTAACTAGAAACTTTATCACGAATTTTACACTGACTTTTGGTTTTTTTTTTTTTTTGTTCAACACTAGAATAAGCAACTTTTCATATAAAAATGTAAATAAGGCCGCGCCATAAGTTTTTACCCAGAAACTTCAAAAACCCTATACCTCTTTTAAGAACCATTTCGAAAATGAATACCTCCTTCTTCTGCCCATATCTAATTTTATTTTGAAATAACAATAATGACAATAATTAAACGTATTACCTAAAACCGATGTTAGATATAATAAAATCAGTTTTAGATACAAAATTATAAGCTATATTTCACCCCTTCAGGAGGGGATTTTAGTAAGTCTTGGTTAAGAATTGCTTACACTCTGTATAGGAGGACCTACCTGCCAATGTGCATATTTGTAGACTTTATAGTTCCTGAGATCTAATGATTAGTCAGTGAGTCAACTAAGAGTCAAGCACTCTTGATTATACAGCGTGTAACGGAAGGGGGGTATCAACCCTGAAGGAGGTGAATGTGCTCATGAAACTCAACAACTTTCCCCAAAGAACATAGGTCGAAATATGAAAAAAAAATTTGGCCCTCCCTTACAAAACTGACTACCAGCTGATTGATTTACTATGGGAGGACCAAATTTTTTTTTCATATTTCGACCTATGTTCTTTGGATTGTCAGCGCTGACCGTTTTTAATTACAATTGTAATACAAGGTACAAATATGTAGATTATTATACGTATTATTATAAAAAGAGCATGCATTCAACTTTCGTTTTGGGACTACGTTAAGAAGTAAGTATCTGCCTGCTTCTTAAGGTATAATTCTGGCTACGTCAGTAGGTAACCAAAGATAATACATAGAAAAATGTTGCCTGATTATATGTCTTAAATAAATAGCTGAAAAACAGCAACACAATGTTTAAAAACTTCTACTTATCAAAAGTTTTTCGTAGTTTACTACAATTTTATTACACAATACTTTTAAAATGACCGATCAATCAATACACAATTACACTTACCCAATAAAAGTTATAGAAGTAGTGCAAATAAACAATCGTTGTAAGAACATCCCCAAATCAAACTAATTTCAGTTAATTAATTCGTTGAACAAACAAAGTAATCGTAAAATATGTGCACAGTCCAATATGAAAAACTACTTTATTGCTAAGATTGCGTGCGGTCCATATACATACAGCCGATTTATTCGTAAAAAAAATATTAAAATGGATACATCACATTTCTAAAATGGCTAAGTTTTTATATACTTAACTGCCTTTCCAATCACGTTACCTTTGGGGGGCATGAGTGCCCCCAGACATACCGACACAATCCTCACTGTAAGCACGCACTTTCTAGCTGTCGCAACTTAACTTTGTCTGGATGATTCTCACAATATTGTTTTGTGTAGTACATATGTATATTTATGTAAACATGACTACATAAGATTTATAAAACATGGGTTAAAAAGTAGAAGTCAACATTCGTGGCAGTCGCGGTCATAAAGCATGGGAGCGAGATGTCACAAGAATCTGTATTTTTTTTTTATTCCGAACTAAATATTTTCCGTGCTGCTCGTACATTTTATGACCAAGACTGCCTTCTTGCCATTTTGCATAGTAATCAACAGCCTGTCCACTTAGCTCATTTGTCGCCTGTTCGCGTGTGAAGTCGACTTACGAATACCTCAACCATACTAAAAACCTTATTTTAATAAAAATGAAGGGTCAACGGTGTAATACAAAAGTCATAATTACCATTAACAAGTAACGAGTTTAAGATGACAAAATCCAAAAAGGATCAAAGCTTTGCAAAGGTGCAGTATACAGACGGCTTACAGTGACGTGTGCAGTGTTCAGTCCTCGTAGCGCTCTTCGGCCTCCGTGGCGGTCTCCGCGGGCGGCAGCGGGCGCGGGGGGGAGGCCGCGGCGCCCGGCGACGGGCAGGGGGGGGGCGAGTCTGATGGTGAGCCTAGCGAGATGTAAACATCATTGGTATCAAGTAAACATAATATCTCGAGACTTAAAGACCTAGCCAAAAACTATTAACCTGTTAACCGTGCGCGACGTATAAATACGTCAAACTTAAACAGTAGCGTGTACGGAATTCCCCGGTTAACAGGTTAAAATATTTTAAATCGAGCTCGCTTGCTCCAAGCACGACCGGTCCTTCGATAGATAGCTTCACTGCTACTTCACTTTACTAACTCTGCAAGTGATTTTGAGAACTTCAGCCGATCTATTTCAGACCGACAGGTCTTTTCTGGAACTATGGCACGACTGAAGGGGCAGCACGGTTAACCCTTAAATGCATAATGTTGCCATATGGCAACAAAGTACGTCATTTATTTTTTTTAAGAATGTGATAGCTGTGAGTTTCTGAACGCACCTCTTTTTGTCAAAACAATATATACACTCTATGATTATTAATATTATTGTATAATTATTATATATTTACTATCTAAATTCTATAGATAAATACCTATACAATAGCATTTTTTGCAATACGATAAAATAAATCATGCATTTAAGGGTTAAAGTTCAGAAACGTGCTGCCTCGCTAGAAAGAATGTGGGACTATCTGGGGGTTTTAGAGGATCTTCTGAATCCTCCACAACATAACTTTTGCCTGAGAGGCGTACTAACAAAAAAAGGTAGTACTTTTAACACTTGGCATGCGGGTATACTTCGCCGCCGAATTACGCGTGCAGCGGGCCACAAATCTACTAAATACGTATTTTTACGTGACCCGCGCTCTAGTGACAGACTACAAAAAACGTAAAAATACGTTGCCCGCATGCCAAGTGTTAAGCACAATGTGATAATGCCTGTGTTAATTGCGCACTACCGTAAACAGCCAATTTTCACACTGGCAATAAAAGTCGTTGCCCGGTGATTATTTCTATACAGTCGCCAGCACATCAAGCTATCCGAAACTGTAAAATTTTCCCAATCAACTTTGAACCTAATGCTTTAACAATAAAGTTGAAAATCTATAAAAGAAATTTGACAGATTGTAGTGGCTTGATGTGCTGGTGTCTGTACAAAGTAGCTTAGTTTGATGTACAGAATGCACAGACAACGGCTTTCCAGCCTGTATAAGAGAGGTAACAACGAGTGCGTACCGCTGGGCGCCGGGTTGAGCACGTTGTCGTGCGCGGGCCGCTGGCGCTTGGCGGCCGGGTCCTCGCGCGGCTCCTCCACCTGCGCCGGGCACTCCAGGTGCACCAGGTGGAACACCTGCCGAACGACCAAACGAAACCACCTCTTATAAGAGAGAGTAGAGGGAAGCGTGTTTTTGTTGGTATTTTAGCATAATATGATAGTTGATATTCTTTTTATTTGTTGATATTCTTAGTTGATATTCTATGATTTTGATACCAAACATGAATATTTCAATAAAATACGAGTCTAGAAAAAGTGAGTGGGTGTATCGACACCCACTCTAGAGTTTGTTTAGACTCGTATTTTCAACCCATCGGGGTTGAAAATACGAGTAAAAGATATTATTATGCCAAAAATAAATTGTACTGTACCTCATTAACAGAATTATTGGTGCCGACGATGCGAATAATCGAGACCGGCCGCGGCTTGAAGTATATAACTTGCCATGACCTAGAAACAACATCTTATACAGAAATGTAATCACATACAGACGCTAGACGTAACAAAAATAACATTTTAAAATATTTATACAAGCAGTTTTTTTAAGCATCACCTATGTTTGGCCAACACACATGCATTTTTAACTAAATGAAAAAATCAGTTTTCGTGGATACCGAAATCGAGTCCCATGGCTCCTTGGCGATTTTTACTATAGTTTTTTTATATTTTTTATTTAAACATCTGTCCACCTTGCAATCCCATCACAACAACTAACTGTTAGACATGAAATACTGTATATCAGTTACCGGCACGACTCCCTGGTCCGGTCGCACACCATCTCCCAGTCCCAGTAGTTGAGCGAGGTCTCGACGTAGTAGGAGTAGTGGCGGTAGTCGCAGTCCCACAGCAGCAGGCGGATGGAGGCGAGCAGGTAGGGCTGCGCCAGCTGCACCACGATGGCGCCCGAGCCCAGCTGGTGGCACGTGTAGCCCTGGTCCCAGTCGTAGTGCTCCGTGTCGCCGTTGATGAGCGCGTTGCGGGAGCGACTGTGGTTTAATCGTACATTTAGTACAGTAAGCGCCTATGTACAATGCACGAGCCATTTATAGACGCGCCGCGCCGTTGACACTGTAAAGACAGCTATTGCTGATACGTGCTGCCTTTTCAAATTTAGCAAGGATGACAACGCGCTTTCGACACACCGGGAACGCGCGTCACACGGAACGTATATATAAAAATATCGTCGTGAGCCGAAAGGTAGACCGGTGACTTGATGAAGGTCGCGGGAACCCGCTGAGTGAGAGAAACACAAAGAAGAGACGTCCATAGATATAGGCCTATCTCTATGGACGTCTTTTCTTTCAGCTGTATGAATCATCATACATTATTTTTCCTCATTATCATCAGATAATGAGCGGGACATTTAGTAATATCAGAGCTCTTCCGACCACCTCCGTTCCACTTTCTCATACACGGGTTATGATGGATGGCTGACCTGATGCCTTCGATGACGACCGCGGACAGGTCCACCGTGGCCACGTTGTGCAGCGGCTCCACCAGCCCGTCGCGCACGGGCGGCACGCGCGACGTGTGGCGCGCCTCCAGCGCGACCGCGTGGAACACCTGCAGCCATGGAACATGCATACCACCCCGCCTGTAACCCCAGCAGGCTCAGGCGGAGGTGCACCTATAGTACACCCACATGTCGTCCCATGTATTTGGGGGCGAGCCTATTGCCATCAACCGGCACACATCCACACCGGGGCTGCTACTGAGAAATTCCCAAAGGAAAAACGCAATAACTCCTTCCCGAGCCGGGATCGGACCCACGACCTCGCGGGTCCGTGGCTTAGGCCCCCAGTGGTCGAGGCACCTGTGGCCGACGCCCCCGATTCGATTAATTTGATTCAAAGCAATTTTTGATCAAATGTACTGTCAGGCACAAAAATGTGTTACAAAAATAATAAATGTATATTGATTGTAAGTATAATGTATAATATTAAATAGTCATTATATTATATATATAACATTGAAATGCTTTTACATTGGATGTATGTTTTGAAAAATGAAAGTATTAGTTATTGTTCATTATTTATTTATTTATCTCAGCGTGCAACAAATGTTTTTCCACCAAGTCTATTTTTAACTATATTGTAATTATTTCGCACAAGCCCTTGCGAAGGACTTTCGCTCGTCATTGTGAGATGACATACTAAAATTTCTTATCAGTTGCATATTGCAATATTCAATAACTTGACTCTGATGTGAAAGAGATAGACATAATATCTAGTCATACTTCCTTATTGTTTTCAATTTTGTGGACAAAAAGACGGACTTTTTACTGCTACCAATAACCGGTTTGGCTCAGTTAGTTGACGAGTTGGTTGAAGTTGAAAGGTAAAATTTCCATATGGTAATTTATTATAAATGTATATATTAATAACATTCACTAACATTTTCTATAAAATCTTTTTGATTTTTTTAATGTTTGTAGATAATAAATATGCTTTTAATGGGAAAAATGTGTGTAAGGATAAGGTTACGTGGCGATCTATTCTCTCTGCTATTTGATAGATAACTTTTGTTTAGCAAGGAAAAATACTTCATTATTATAACAAAACACTTTTCTCACTTACTGTACTAAGTGAAAAAGCTCAAAAAAAAAAATTATAAAATTAATCGAATCGGGGGCGTCGGCCACAGGTGCCTCGACCACTGGGGGCCTAAGCCATGGACCCGACCTAGTGCTCAGCAGTAGCGCTTGCGACAGCTGCGCCCACAAGACCAACGCGGCAGTAACCCAGCCCATGGTAATGAACACGTAAAATATGATGCTAGTTGGAAAGAGCGCGGCCCACTGCGTACTCGTATTATGCCAGGAAGTGCAATCGGACTGCAGGATTTCTTCATTCTATCGTGGGTTGTCGTACAATTACATCCCAAATATCACAAAACACCGAGAATAGCTCTCACCTGTCTGTAATCTTTTTTTCTTCCTATGACTGTGTGTGCCAAGAATCGTAGCAGTCGCGATCATAAAAAGTTTGAGATAGAAGGAGAATAAATTTGGTACGGGATTTCTAAAGACTCTATACTGAGTCTTGTATCGTCTCGCTCTCACGTTTAATGACCGAATCTGCCACGAATTTTGGCGTCTAGTACTTATAAGTTTTAATTGTAACTTCCAGTTTTTTTTAGTTTTCTGGTCTTAGATACAGTACCTTATTGACAGTATTGCTGGTGCCGACCAGCTTGATGTACTGCACGACCCTGGGCTCGAAGTACAGGTTCTGCCAAGAGCGGCAGAAGTAGTTGCTGTGGTCGATCACGCGCACCCAGTCCTTCTGGTCCACTGACACCTCTATGTAGTATGCGTATGATCTGGGAACCAGATACCATCGTCAACGAGTAAAAATAACAATTTCCTCGTGACAGAACCCTGAGGTTCATATGGCGCATCGAGGCTTAGAAACAGACTCACATAGGTATGTGTGAACGAGACGAAGCTTTAGAAAGCCGAACTCTTAAAAAAAAGTCAGTAGTTAAAAGAAAAATAAAAAAGTGATTTAATTCATTATTTCGCATGACAATTAAATTAATAAAGTAATTCAAATGCGAATGGCTTTATTAATACGCATTTTTTACCATCATAATTTCGAGTTTGCACCAGGAAGAGAATTTTATTTCCTAAAAAGTCGCTTTGCGCTACAATAGTGAACACTAATTTCGAGTAGCGACTTTTGCTGCAACAGAATGTAAGCAGTTTTTGTACATACCTGTTGTCTCTATCCCACAGCAGCAGCCGTATGTGGTTGATGATGGTGGAGGTGGGCAGGCGCACGACGATGCCGGGGTTGTCGGGCGCGTCGCTGATGGTGTGGCGCGTGTAGCCGCGCTCCATGTCGTACGTGTCCGTGTCGCCGTCCAGCAGCGCCGAGCGCATGTCCCCGGATATGACGCGAGCGCCGCGCTTCGGTGTTGCCACATTCTCTTCCGGTACTATTTAACAAATAAGTAAGTAAATAATCATTTATTTACCAAAAAAAAACTTTTTAATAATAGATGGTATGGGTCTATTCACAGTAAGACCCCAAAACAATGTAGTAATCACAAATATCTTGAAAATTTTAGTCGGAATTTTCCGGATCTGGGATCCACGGAACCCTATAGGTCGAAGTACCTATGCCTCAAAGGGCCTGTGGGTTTGCATTAAAATTTAATTTAATTTAAATCAATAGAGAATCTTACGTAAATCTGAGATAGCAGACGACACCCGCCGCCTAAACAAAGCAAACAATAACGGGCGCGCAAAATTTCATCCTAGTTAATATAAATGTGTGTTAAAATAATACCAAAAGGTTAAAAACATGCAAATAATTATTTCAAACTGATTTATTTTTGTAATAACCCTTCATCCGTGTCACTCGCCCGCTCCGGGCGAGTACATAAAAAAAAAAAAAAGTATTGCAATGATATGACGCGGAGCTCAGAGACTCGAGCAGTTAGCCTCTCGCCTCGGACCAAGTCGCTGTAGCGAATTAAGTAAATAAATGTCTTAACGTGTTTTGATGAATAACCACGTCTTATTAATTATCTCCACCACCTTTAAGGGCGTAGGGACTAACTCCTGTGAGTTAGTTAGTGAGAGTCCCTACGTTATAATGGACATTCCATAATTGACATCGATTATATACATATCATGCATATTTGTCCACTTCACAATGTAGCATAATCAACCAGCATTATGTTCCTACTGGTGGGCTGAACTTCACGCCTCCTACGTGTGAGACCACGCGGGCTCAGGGCGGTATGGTAGATTTCATAATCTGCACTCGCGACTTATTTGCCAAAAATGTAAACAAATATAAGTTTATGAAAAAATAACTTTAATTCCTACACAATAAAGTTCAGTTTACGCTACAACTTCGAACATTTTTTTAGCTTTTTCAAGAATGCTAGTCACTCTGAAATCAACTTAATGACCTTTAAAATAAAGTTGATATTTGTTTAACTTGAAATAACATCAATTTGAAACACAAATTTGAATAATAATAATAATAATAATATTCGACAACTTTCACACAACGCCATCTAGTCCCAAACTAAGCAGAGCTTGTGCTATGAGTACTAGACAACTGATAAACATACATATATATTTCTAAATACATACATATTATACATAAATTACACCCAGACAAAGAACAAATGATCGTGCTCATCACACAAACATTTGTCCTATGTGGGAATCGAACCCACGACCTTGAGCATAGCAGTCAGGGCCACTGACCACTAGACCAACAGGCCTGTCAATAGACTACATGCCTTTAATGTCGTTAAAATCATGCGTGTTTTCCCCGAAGGCTGAAGCAGGAGACCTATAGTACACCCACAAAGAGCCAGTTATATTTAAGTCCCATGTAATAGCGGGCGAGACGCAAATCCAGACTCCATGCTGCTACTAAGAAATTCCTGATGGAAAAACCCAATAACACTTTCCCCGACCTGGGAATCGAACCCAGGATCTCATGCTGAGCAGTAGCGCTCGCCACCACTAGGACGACTAACGCTGTAAAATAATGAAGTACTTACATAGCAAGCCCCTGTGCCTGAGCTCGGTGCTCTTGGTCTGCGTCTTCTCCTGGATGGCGTCGAGCAGCATGTCGGGCGTGACCAGGGAGAACGGACGCACCACCGTCAGCAGCTCGTCGAGCGTCATCAGCGTTAGGCGCACGCATTTCAATATTTTTTCCTGTTAGAAACACATTAAATTATTTATGAAGTTTCAGTAATTGCGCACGCTATCTTCGACAAAAACTGTTTAGTCTTCCGATGGTTTTTTTTTTTTTACTTACAACTTGCGCCTGCCCCGCTTCGGACTTGACCCACATCTGGTTCGCGTTGAACCAGTTACACACTGCCTTGAATATGTCTGCTTCGGGAGCGAAGAATGAGTCGCGTTCCAGGAGACCTTGCAGGGCTTCCTACAACCAAAATAACAAAAATCATACCATATACATACTAGCGACCCACAAAATTTAAGGGATAAATGTTGAACAATCTTTCGTTACTGTTCACCTACGTTAAATAAGGAACTCCAGTACAAACATTCATGCTTCTAGACCCTGCGGTCTAGCTTGTGCGTTGTCTGTCAGTGAGTGAATGAATGGGTGGTTTTTCTGGGAAGAAATGGCGCAACAAACACCCAGCAACACTGCAACGAGGTGTGCCTGTATTTGAAGATCACTCCTCGCCCTAGCCTAAGAACCATTAACCATTTCACTAACTACTATACATATAACAAATCAATATACGTGTCAGGTCCAGTTGAAAACCAGCGTCAGGCACTAGTTGGTATTTTAGCTGAACTAGGCCTATTTGACGCAGCCGTGATGCTCACATTCCTGCTTTTTCTCACAACCTAATAAGTACACTTTTTTTTTATTTTGTAGAGTATGTTGTGTGCCTTTAAGTCTGAGCTAAATAAAAAAATGTAATGTATTTCCTTCATTTATACTGCCAAAACAAGTGAACTTACCACAGACAGTTGCAGGAAAGTGTCATGCTGCAGCACTTCGATAGCATTTTTGTCCAGGAAGTTGTAGCAGTAGTCCATGAGCGCCTTCAGGCCGTACAGCCTGCAACAATGAAGAGGTAGGTTACCCACATTACACCAGTCAGGTTCAAGGACCCAGGCATTAGTACCTACAACACACCCATATTTCGCTAATAGGTGACGAGCCTATTATCATCAACCAGGCAAAGATCTAGACTGCAGGCTGCTACTGACAAATTCCAGATGGATAAACCCAATACCCCTTTACCCGACCCGAGAATCGAACTCAGGACCTCATGCTTAGCAGTAGGGCTTGCGACTTTTAGACCAACGAGGCAGTAAGATTAGAAGGAAAGTAAGACATTATTCCATACCTGGCAGCGTCAAGCACTGAGCACACATTCCTGAGCGCGAGCACCTGCCTCAGGTAGTCAGATATGGCTGTCTCCAACTCCTGGAAGTTGAACTGGTGCGCCAGACCCAGCATGTCCAGCACTGTGTCTTCTCGGAGCAGAGAAAGGCCCATGTGACCTGGGATGACGAAAATCATTATAGAAAACTACATATAACACAGATTTAGCAGCGGAGTAATTGCATAACACGCTTACAACAGCAATCTTTCATTTTGACAGTTCAACAACATTAATTGCGTTATTTAGATTGCTTAGCAGACTTTTTCTGACATAAGAGGCAATGGACTAGTAATTTACTTCAAAATTACACTTTTTTCTTTTAGGTGTGTTATGCAAAATTAGAGTGCAGGATCGCTCCTCCTGGTTACCAAAAAGCTTAACCATCATTACATAATACTATTGAATATAATCTATTAATCATAATACTATACATAATACTATATATAATCATTTGACGGTACGGTTGGCGCAGTGGTTAAGCGATTGACTGCTGCGCTGCGTGTCGTGGGTTCGATTCCCGCACGGAACAAATATTTGTATGACCTACATGTATTTGTTCCGAGTCTGGGTGTTTTTCTATCTATAATATGTATGTATTTACAAAAAAAAAAAAAAATTGTATATAAGTAGTTTATCAGCCATCTTGTTACCATAACACAAGCATTAGGTTGCTTAGCTTGGGACAAATGGTGCTGTGTGAAATGTCCAGGGATTTATTATTATTATTATTATTATTACTATTGAGTATAATCGTGCTTGTTAGTGATCCTATGATTTCTACTAATTATTCTGTTTTTACCCGTGAGAACCTGTAATTAGCTCTATGCTTCATATACAATTGTTATCCCATTCAGTGCCACCAACGCACCAATTGCGTTCAGCAGGGCGCCGCTCCTTTTTTTTTTGTAAATTTACAAAAATTGGTAGACTTTTTTTTACAAACAGCCGCACGGGTCAATCGAATGCTAAGCTACGTGTCAGCATACACAATAATCGACTATTTAACTAAATTATTAGTGTTTATGCTTTTGAGTTGCGGCAAGCCATGGATGAATTTTGATCAAAAACGGCGGGAAAAGTGTTATACATTTATTATAGCTGTTGGCTCTCCTAGAAATAAATAAATGATAAGATTGATAAGTAATAATAATGCATTCTCGCTCCTATTAACTCAATAGCAGCTTAAATTTTATCTTCAAACTAACAAGCAATAGTTGTTTAGTAATGAAGCCAAAAGAGGGCTACAGTTACAAGATATACAGAGGTGTAGCTGAATCTCTAGTGATATGAAGGAGACAGTATCAGCTATTACCTCGATAATTACCTGAGTATACATATCGCAGCAGCGCCTTGAAGGCTTGTAGCGGCGCTTGCAACTCCACTTCCGCCTGCAAGAGGTGAGGGTGTTAGTGAATGGTGCAGCGATGGGTAATAAGACAAACATTTTATTCTGTCTTGATCCCTCATCAAGACTTGGCCACACTAGGACACTTGACACTCATGAGAGTTCATCAATATTTTGACATTCCACACAGCTGTTCAGTCACCGGTGCCTCTTTTATACATAAAAAAGTTAATCAAAAGCGTTAAAAACTTGTTTAAATAAGCGCAGGTCACCTGGTTAGTCTCCCTCATGCCACCATAGAGCAGCGCCCTAAAGTAGTCACTGCTGGCAGCTAGGATGACCTTGTGCGCCGGTATCCGCTGCCCTTCCACCACGAGGGTCACATCGGAGTACTCGGAGGACAGGCACAGGGAGCCGATGTGTTCCGACAGGTGGCCTGGTGGAAATAACACTCTTATGGTTACGGTAATAGAAATGACAATCCTGAATTTGGTCAACGTATACCGCGCGTAAATGAAGATATTTATGTACAGTAGGCCGCGCGCCAGTGGTAACAAAACTAGTATAAGCTTGCCTATTCTATTGAAACTCCGTATTACGCTAGACCAGCTCAAGGTCAAATTAAGTGTTACCACCGCCATGCGGTCTACTAAACCTTTTCCAGAAAACAAAAAAACTAGCCGCTTTTATATTTCAAATGCGATCATAATTATTGTAGATTGGGTACTCGGTTTTGCTTAATTTGTTTTATGTCTCAAAATAAATAGTAGGTGCAAAATTAAACTACGTCATTACGTGTCGGTCGGATGGTAGCAAATCATACTACTTATTTATATTCAATGTATTGCTACAGTCCATTCTACACGCGTGTTGGTTGGTAAACATGTAGTATTTACTTCCATCGCTACATTTCTTTACAAAGGTTCCATTAATGTAGTCATTTAAAGACATAGATACAATCGCAAGGAGGACAGGAAACAAATTGCGATGCATATCCGCTCCCGATTAATTCAACATGTTATCTAGAATTAACTACGCGATGGTCGGTTTGCCAAGCAAACTAATATTAAGCCGCGTATTCAGTGGAGATCTGGAGGACAAATGTGTCCCGTCGACACGAAGACGTCAGGCGATGTCGCGTGAGATGACGGGCAATGTGCCGCGACTTTGCTTTTGCATGGCATTTCACATTATATATGAACATTTCGTGCGAATTTTAGGGACCTTCGTGCAACATCACCCGACTTCTCTAGCGACATTATCGACAATGATGCGACATGTCATTGTGTCGCTACACTAGGCCGCTAGTGAATACGCAAATGAAACTGGTAATATATGTACCTAGGTAGGAAATATTGATAAATCATCTACAAGATAATATCGAATACTATCTCTCAGAATTAGGTACAACAATAGAACATTTTTACAACTCTAAAACTGTTTACCCAATTCTATTTAGCATTGCGAATATTTACGGTTCATGCATAAAGTTAAATAAGTACGATGATTTAGTTAGCGAGCCTGTTCGTGTACGGAACTGACATTTGTGAATGTATAATGGCACGCAACTGCCACATTTTGCGTGATCGCGAAATTTATTTTGAACATAAAGTTATCGTCGTCGTGAAAATGTACCAATTCATAGTTTTAGCGCATTATGAAACTAAAATGGCTCGTTTAAATGTGTGTCAAGCTATGAGAATTTTAAAAGTTAGAAAATCCAAGACATACGAAAATAAAACCATCATTTATAACTCCAATGTTTCGAGGGTCTGACTGTCTTCTTTTGACCTTATTTTTAATATATACATAGAATGAAAATAAGAAGTTGTATGTATTCAACTTTGCGGACAATGATGTGTTCAAAAGCATTTTATTGTTTACGGGGTAAAAATCACCCTGTGTGGTATGAAAAATATGGAGCCATGACAAACAATTATCTTGGCAAAGTGGAATAAAACAACTAACTTAAAATCACACATTCCAGAAGTCTTAAAATCTAAGGATTATATGTGATTGATCTTACTAATGTGTTCAATATCGCCAATGCGTGCACTTGGTGTGTTGTTGGCGCTCATGTACGTGTGCTGGCTACTCATTGTCCTGGGTTCGCATCAAGTCTGCTGCAAATTTACAATATAAGCTGTACACTAGGTTTTACCAGTCTGTATGATGATGAGAAGGTTTTTCTATTTGAATAGCACTTTTAATTGAATTAAACTTTTAATTGCTTAACACTTTGCAGGACACTAAACAGGACAGAATAGAAGATTTATTGCTATCATGTCTGTTCCACAGACTGTTAGACTACAATCTTATGATTAAACCTTTATCTGTGCCACTCGCCCACTCCAGGCGAGTTCACAGATTACCGCGTCTGTATCGCCGCCAAGAGCGGGCGTTTAATCACTGTCATAGGCTTTGAAATATTTTTTTTTTACAAAAACTGTATCTATATCGCTCAAACAAACAGTCAGCCATTTTTTCTGTCCGTATGGCTGCCACAGATGAAGGGTTATGGGGCTTATTTATAAACAATAATTAAAGTTAAGTGACATTAAAAAATAACATAATACAAACATGTACAGTTAGACAGTCACTAATCACTGCTTAACTTTAAGCAATGTTTATGCATAAAGGTGTACATAAATAAAATTAGATGTCATAAAATGTTTCAACAAGATAGAGGTAACCCATGAAGCTATATTTTATATATTCTATTCCCTTTTTTTTATAAACCTGTCATCTATAAACTTCACCATGTTCATTAGCCTAAAAATAAAATAGTAGGGCAGTACCCTAAACACCATTCAATAGTTATGTATAATGAGAACATGCAACTAACATAAAATGAACCTCAGTAATTTTTGTATGACCTTACGAAACTACAGAAGCTTTTCAACACAATATGCACCTAAAATGATTTGCTCTGATCATAGGTGGGTACTTACATATTGTGATAGGTTCAGAATCTATACAATCACCTGTATCAAGCTTGCTTGGACTTAGGTATATATCTTGCATTTGTATCAATTGTTAGTTATATAATTTCACACACCACTTGGTCTATCCAATGCTATAGGCGGTTCATTCAAATTTCAGATAATTGTTATTCTTAAATTAATCTTTAACAAATGAAAACATTACCTTAGTTTTGCTGTATTACAAATGTGTAAGGTACCTCAAAGATTAGATTCGTTTAGAGGTTTTTGTAAGGGCTTTGGGGTGCCTAAAAGATTACCACTGTTACTGTGGTTTCCAAGTATCTTGTCAGAATATCACAGTTAAAGACAATATTGTAGTATCTACTTTTGTTATAATCAGGGGAATCCCCTAAACAAAAAGCAACTCTCTGCACACATTGTATAAATTTTGATAAAATTGACAGCTGCATTGTTTATATTACAAACCTAAACAACACTGCATTTGCGTCATCAATTTATTTACTCCTAACCAACTGAATGCTTCAATATTCTTCATTAGATGCCAAGTTTACCATACAACTATTTGTATTTATCTTTCCAACTTAAATATTTCAGGAATCTTCAGATTCAAAATAATGCGTGGAATAACAAAACAAAGAAATATCTAGAACATAAGTTTAATTTATACACACATAGCTATCACTAAAAATTACGGCTCTTTACAATTAAGATTACTTATTTTACGAATTATCCTATATAATATAAGACTTAAGAGGTGATACGTAATAAATTAATCCTGAACAAATATCATATTTTAAATAATTTCGTATATACATACGCATTAAAAGATAATCCACGCCTACAAATATTATCACTAGTTCAGTCCTAAACTAAAATAAACAAATTACTCCTGTTATTTTTTTGTTTTGTTTTTAAAATATTCAATTATTGACGAATAATTGCGAAATCCGCAAAGGGAAAATTTATTTTGACAATTTTGACATCAAACAACATTCATTCGCATTCTTTCTTTTTTTTGTCTCAACGAGTCTACGCATCTACTATTTCGGAACTGGGCCTTTTGAGACATTTTTTGGTACACATAAAATAAGTTATCGAAATATTTTGCACTTAGGATCATTTTCATTTCTATTCATTTTTGGCGTAAATCTGACTAAAGATTTCGTAGCATTGGCATTTGCTCTTATTAGGGTCAACTGAGAGAATTAGGTTATCGTTGAACTCGTTGAAACCCTGCATAGGCGAACGGTTCTTAATACCTTAGTAGCTGTGCAGTAACTATTTTACCTCCTCACCACAATGAAATAATGTTATTACTATACTATAAATCTAAAGTTTTAATGAAAAAAAGTCGATTCCGCAACGCAAAACTAAACGGGCCTTGATATAATTTTGTCTACTTTCCCTCATTCTCAGCATTGTTCAGTCAGCTGAATACAAGTTAGCTGCGAGCGGACCTATTTATACTTATACCTGTGCTGTGCCCATAGTTTTTAACTTTTTAACGTTATCCTCCTTTTTGCTTTATTTTTCCTTGCCTCCCGAAAGCGGAAATAATACGTGAAAATTCGTGTTCCGCTTCCGGTAAACGAATAAATTTCTTAGAATTATAAAATCGGAAACAAAACTAGTGCTAGCCAAAAAAGACAAAAGCGAGAAAATCCTATTTTCCTGAAACACTAATGCTCATTTCTATGTAGTACATTCAAATCTATGTAGCACTATTTTCCCGGTCATCCATAACATTCAATAATGCACTCTATTTGAATCGCACTAAGCTATGTTGACTGCATACTACTTGTACTATAAGTACATGCTTGCGTAGCAACAACAATGTCAAAGATAAACTAAAAATAACATACTTATAACAAAATCTAAGGAACTCTATATAGTTAACACACCATCAACACATGATATTGGACCTTACAAAATATTAAAGCCCATAATATTGCATATCCTTGCATACCAATATGTATAAATATAAACTTATCTGTTGACTTTTTTAATTTTTTTGGCTGAATAATCGGGCGCGAAAGCTTCGTCATGAAATTACTTGGCTGCGATTGGTGGAAAATTTTGTCTGTACCAACGTAACGAACACCTATAATATTTTGGCAATGTTGTCAGATTTATTACCAGTTGTGCTGGGCAGGTAAATATCGTCGCTTTATTGAGTATATTTTATTTTTCTTTCATGGTTTTCAACACGATAACGATGTTGTAATAGTTGGAAAGATACATGAAAAACTCATCTCTTTGTTGAAACATAGAAATGTAAGTAATAAGTTTCTATTCCACTGTTTCGTGAACTTTTTTGTAGAAGGTTGTGGTTCTGTAAAAGTAGCTGCACAATTTGATAGAGTGCGATACTCGCAAAAGAAATATGTATGTAACGTATTTTGTATTAATTAAATAAATAATGTGTTGTATTTTACTTTTACGTGTTTATTTTTTTATTTCGAAACAAAAACTTTACCACCAAACTAGCATCATTACACCAGAGTTGTGCGTCTGAATGATATTTCATTTCGCGATATTTTATTTTTAAATGCATTGCAGGTCATCAATAATGGATTGTAAAAGATAACCGAGTGTCTGTAATGAACTCGCTCACGTTCTCGGCACTGAGAAATGGAGAGACAGCAGTGTAATTCACTTCAAAACTTTGACGAACCTAAAACAGAAATATTGAAAAAAAGATTATTAAAATCAGTGAACACGTCAATCTGCACTAATATAACGCAAAATAATCCACAGCAGAATGTGCTACTGAATACATTACGCGTGAGTCTCTAATGAGTTTATTATTTATTATTGTGATGTTATATTTTGACATCATTGACACACATTTGTCGAATTTCAGGCGCCAATATCGAGCAGCATGATCGTGTCCTCGATGCAGGCCACTCAGAGCTCCTTGCCTATCACACACAATTTAGTTACCCATTCAATTGCCCCTTGTAAAATACATTCAAACAACTCCCCATATCCCTTGCAACTGTCCACTGTGCATGTGCCAGTACAAATACCGGGCTCCAACTCTAATATTAATGTCCCTGTTCAAATATCAGGGCCTACTAACAGTGTGCCACTGCAGATTACACCTGTTAGTCTGCCCCTTCAAGTCTCCGGGGCAACCAGTGTACCAGTTCAGTTACCAGCTGGTGAGACTATAAATGTTCCTCTGCAAATCCCAGCTGCTAATCATCATCTTCCAACATTGCCCTCCATGCCAGTTTTACAAAACCATAATCAGTCCATCCACAGTTCAATTATTCAAGTTCACATGGGTTCAAATCCAAGGCCAAACAGCATGGATTGCAACTCTGACATGACAGTGTCGAGTTCATCTCAACTGCAGATGTCCGATACATCAATATCACAAGTTAAGGTTAACAATCCCCTCCCGCAAGTCCACCAAGTTGCTCATAACAATGCTATGCTACAAATGCAAAATGCTGCTCATTCTATTCAAATACGAGGAGCTCCAAGGCAGGTGCCCCATGTACCGCATGTGGTCTACATACAAACTCCAACGGGACTGAAGCCTGTCACAAGCACCGAGGTCATCACCCAAGCAAGTACAAGTGGAAACCCACCACAAATCATAGTAAGGAGACCAGTAAGTAAATCATCACCATTAACATGCATTCATGTCAAATTGGAACAGTGAGACTTTTATTATTAAATTTTTTGTACAACTTTCAGCTTCCCAAGTTGTAAAATAAAACTTGATAGAATATATAATTTTTCACAATAGATGAAATATATTGTGACAAAATATCAATGTGGTTATGAATTGGCTTAACAAATTTATTAATCAAAATTCATTTGCAAACATAAAAGTAATCAAATATTGAATGTCAATGAATGCACTTTCACTCACACAAAAACAAACATAATGGTGGTGGTTTAATCACAAATATTTTTTTAGTTATGGCATGTTTTGATTTAAATGTTATGTGACTTGTTTCTTTGAAGATAGCCTTCATTGTGATTATTAGCAAGGCCAAATATCACATTATAACAAGATAATTAGTATGATAGGATCTAAGCAAAAAAATCTGAATAAAAGATATTCTTAATCACTTTCTTCTGAGTACATTTTTGTAAAGATGTAAGTGTTGTAACAAAAACTGAAAATATATTTTATAAAAAAAAAAGGGAATGGTTTCTTAGAGCTTCATATTAGTAGGGTACCAATTCTCAAAATAAAATTCCACTATGTGGACAAAAAACGTTAATTTATACTAAGCCTGCACAATCACTTAAAAAAACATTAATTAACAGTGTATTATGTGAATAGGTCTAAACAATTACAGTTTTTGGTACCAGAATAAATTGAATGGGTTATTAATACCATTGTTGATTGCTAGCTATTATTGAACAGTTTAGATTTACAATTAGTATAAAACTAGCAAACAAGATCTACAAATACCCTTTCTTTTGGATACACCACAACTGCAATTATTTCATAAGTTTATTTCCAATCCTTGCAGGTGACCAGCAATTCAAACTTACATTTGATATCAAATGTAAACACCAAACCCAACATAGCTCCAAAGGTGTCTGCTCAGAACAAGTCTTCCATCCTCGCTCCAGTCAACTCTAGTCAGCCAATAGTCATTCAGAAACCAAAGTCTAACGACAAGGTCATAGTCCCCGTCAGCATTGCACCGGGTAACCCCAATAAACAGGCCATGGCGTACCTCGGCTCAATGAAGAAGCCCAACCAGAAGAACTTATCGGAGAACCAATCTATCCTCATATCAAACAATCAGTCCAACGTGAACGCCAACAATCAGAAGCTATTTATAACTCCTATGAATATGCCTAAAATTCAAAATACAAAGTTCATTCTACCTGTAACTTTGCCTGCAACTATGGCTTCGAAAGGCCCTATCATCAATCTACAAATAGCTAATGGACAAATACAGAACGATCCTCAAGGAAACATTACAGTCATGAGAGACACTATGATGGAGTCCCAAGATATGCCACCTTTACAGCCATTTGGAAAACTTTTAAATGGTAGAGATTTACCTCAAAGCCCTAAAGGTGAGAAAGCTTTTACGTTATCCATACCTGGGTCGCGAGCAGAACCAACTGGCGAGCAAGGTGAATATACGCTCTCGATACCTGAAACTAACGCGGCCATGAATGACGACATTTACACTGTATCGATAGCGGACGAGGATGGTGCACATAGGGAGAAGTCCTTCACGCTAGCGATACCAGAGAAAGGAAAAAGTTTACTGAACAGGAATTTGATAGAAAGACACGATATAGGAACAGTTACCATCGCTGCACCCGCGATTTTGAGACGTTCCAACTCCGACAACAGTGACAGAAAGATAGCAAACTCTAGTATGAAGAGACGCGTCTCTTTATGCGCAGAAAACTTATCAAACAGGAACACGAGGCTGGCACTGCCGCATAAGATCGAGAAGACTGAAGATCCGTCTGAGGCCGACAACAATGACGACCATCGCGTGCCGTCGCTGTTCTGTGACGAGAAGCTAGACAAAGATTTAGAGGCTAAACACTTGGATTCAGATCCTGATGATTATAAGGATACCAAGCCTGAGACACTAACCGAGAGGAGTCCTCACGAGATATATTTTACCAAAGCTGAAGATTTCAGTAAAAACGATATCAAGGAAGGAGTCTTAGAAGAAGATCCTCCAGGGTTAATATGGCATAATGGGGTTGCTAGATTACAAGGTAGCTCCTTGCAATTCCAGACCAACGAATTTGGTCTCATAGATGTGCTGGATGGCAGTGATCCAGAAGAGTCTGTGAACAATGCGAAGTACCACACACCTATGAAGCAACGCATCGACAGAAATAAAAAACCCAATTCTCCAGAAGACATGTATCGGTGCGAATGTTGCGGATGCCACGGCATGGCGGCCGAGTTCATAACACCGAACTTCTGTAGCGCCGCGTGCCAGAGTGAAGTACAGAAAGCTTTACAAAAGAAGAAGGACAGGGAAAGGGTGGATTTGCTTAAGAAGAAAAATAAGATAAAGAAGTTATTGATGAGGAAACAACTGTCCGACTCTGATATTACATCTGATGGAAAAGATAAAGCTCAACTCAAGCATTATGATTCATTGCCTGGCCAGTTATCAGAGGCAGATTTATTGAAAATGAACGAAGATTTAATAGAAAATGAGAAATACCCATGGATGTGTGGAAAGAATGGATTCTCGTGGATGCGGTACCTTGACATTTGCAATGCGAAGGCTGCGCCTGTTAAACTCTTCAAGAATCCATTTCCTTACAACAGGAATGGGTTCAAAGTTGGGATGCGGTTGGAGGCGATAGATCCTCAGCATCCTTCTATATTCTGCGTGGTGTCGGTAGCCGAAGTGCAGGGCTATCGGATGCGGCTGCACTTCGACGAGTACCCGGATGTGTATGACTACTGGGTGAACGCGGACGCGGGCGATATCTTCCCGCCGGGCTGGTGCGAGAAGAACAACCGCTCCCTCAAGCCGCCTGGCACGATGACCTCGTCGAGCTTCTCCTGGCCGCTGTACTTAAAGCAAATGAGAGCCGTCGCTGCGCCCAGGAACTTATTCCCACATGTAACTTCTGCGGTGAGTACCAAACCTTGGCTTCATTTTTGTATTTCTAGAAATTTTAATATACAAGGTGATTGGAAGATGGGTGCAAAGCTTTAAGGCGAAGATAGTACAGACAGTTTAGAACAATTTAAACCATGGTTGTCTTAGACGAAGTCTTACCATTTTTTTTTTAACCTAATTTTTAAGATTTTTTTCGAAAATTGCCAAAATTTTAACTAAACTGGTTATTTATAGCTAAATTGAATGATAAATAATAATAATAATAATATTCGACAACTTTCACACAACGCCATCTAGTCCCAAACTAAGCAGAGCTTGTGCTATGAGTACTAGACAACTGATAAACATACATATATATTTCTAAATACATACATATTATAGATAAATTACACCCAGACAAAGAACAAATGATCGTGCTCATCACACAACATTTGTCCTAGGTGGGAATCGAACCCACGACCTTAAGCATAGGAGTCAGGGCCACTGACCACTAGACCAACAGGCCTGTCATATATTAATTCATTTTTATTTTATTTAATTAAAGTAATGTGTAAGCAATCTAGCAAAACATGTGTTAGGCCTCTGTGTCGTTAGACATTTTTTTTACAGACATTTAAAGTTCATATAAATTAAAAAAAATCATAAATCATTTTTGAAAACCTTATTTAAAAAAAAAAACGAAGTGTGCTTTTTTTGTTCAAATATTTTTGAAAACATGCGTGATAATCGCTCTTTCCTTTGAGGTATCATTTACGAGGATATTTTACAAATTATTGAAATTAGGATCTACAAACCAATTTGAGGGACAAATTTTAAATTTTAGGCGGAGTAATTAAAACAACATTTGAATCTAAATTATTTATTGTTCATGTTCAAAATGTCTGCCATGATTCCTAATACAAGCACGGCTACGTCTTCTCACTTCTGTTGTTGTTATTTTCAACATCATCTCCAGTTTCATCTTTTCAAACGCTGAATTAATTCTCTCCATCAATTCTTCTCTCGTGTTTATTTCAACATTCGTATACACCAGTTCCTTGGCCCGGCCCCACACGAAAAAGTCCAGCGGGGTCAGATCTGGTGAGCGAGCGGGCCAAGGGATGGGTCCATCTCTGCCGATCCAGCTGTCAGGGAAGCAATTATTTAAGTGTTCCCTTACATTTAACGTCCAATGCGCTGGACAGCCGTCTTGCTGAAAGACGACTGTTCGGTCTCTTTCGAATATCGGGACACCGGTTTCCTCTATCAGAACTGGTAAATCGAATTGTAGAAAGTGCAAATAATTTTCACCATTTAAATTATCCGGTAAAAAGTGGGGCCCAATCAATGTCCTGCCAATTACTCCAGCCCATACATTGACAGAGAATTTTCCCTGAAACGACACTCGCTTCTTAAAATATGGATTATTGTCTCTGTCGGCCCATTCATGGAGGTTATGAAAGTTTGTAATGCCCTCCCTAGAAAATTTGCTTTCATCCGTCCACAAGATTGATTTCAGGAACCACGCATCTTCGATGTCTCTGTTGAGGAGGAAACGGCAGAACTGTATTCTTCTTTGGGGATCTTGCTCTTCCAGACCTTGCACACCCCTACCATGGAACGGATATTTGTCATTTTGGTGCATTGTATGCCACACCTTCCATTGTGAAATGTTTAGATTTTGAGCTACGGCTCTGGTACTGGTAGTAGGATCTGCTTGAAATGCTGCCAAAATTTTTTCTTCGACGTCAGTTTCATGTCTGCCTGGGTTGACTCCAGGTTCCACGTGGTGAAACCCAACTTCGGCAAGTCGACGAAAAGTGTTGTAAAACACTCGCACATTCGGTACCCTGCGATTCGGAAAGCGTTCTTGATACATCCGTCGCGCCAAGGATCCATTGCCATCTGCTCTGCCATACATAAATACGATATCCGCATATTCCTGATTGGAAAAAGTAGCCATAGCTACTTAACAATTAAGAAAAACGGCGTAGGAGCGCACTAAATGTCAACTCAACAGAACTCAAAAATCAACACGTGCAGGAGCTTGCGGCTACGACTGGACACGGTGAAACAAAAATGTTCAAAGCTAACGCAAACAACACGTGCAGGAACGCAAAGGGCTAGAACTGAACACGGTAAATTGCGAATCAACACGACAACGTCCTCTCACATGGGCAGCTGTAGTTTGACTAATTCAACTAATTGTAATAAGTAAAAGATGTGACCGCTTCAACACAGACTGACTAACCCTAACTAAATAAAAACACGATTTTGTTACCTTAGTAACTAATACCATTTTGCTGTAAAAACCAACGTATTTATCGCTATTTTCTATTCACTGGGCGTTCTACCTGGAAATGCCGTCGCACCGCGCATTGCTGCCATTGTTTTTTATTTCTTATTTATATAAATGACTTGCCTTACCTCATAAGGGATGAACATGATATAGTGTTGTTTGCAGATGACACTTCACTTTTATTTAAACTCAAACGTCAGCAGCTGGTTACTGACAATATAAATAGTGCCCTCGCAAAAGTAGTTAACTGGTTTAATGTTAATAACCTACTTCTTAACGGGAAAGAAACGAAATGTATTAAGTTTACTATACCAAATGTTAGACAGGTAGAAACTAGTGTTCTCATAAAGGGTGAAGAGTTAAAACCCGAAAATACCACAGTATTCTTAGGCATAACTTTGGATGCCAAGCTTTAATGGGGCCCCCATATAGATAAATTGTCAAAAAAGCTTAGCTCTGCAGTATACGCCGTTAGGAAAATTCGTGACTTAACTGATTTAGAGACAGCCCGTTTAGTTTACTTTAGTTATTTTCATAGTGTGATGTCATACGGTATTCTGTTGTGGGGAAATGCCGCCGATATTCAGACAATTTTTTTTTACAAAAAAGGACAATTTGTTCCATTTATAAATTAAGTCCCAGACACTCCCTCAGAGACAAATTTAAAGAGATTAATATAATGACTGTGCCTTCTCAGTACATTTACGATAATCTTTTGTATGCACATAAAAATATTAATCTGTTTAAAAAATACAGTGATATCCATAATATAAATACTAGGAACAAACACAAATATGTTGTTCCTACAACAAGGCTCAAGAAAATAGGTGGCTCGTTTAGAAGCCAATGTATACGTTTTTATAATAAACTTCCTAGCCACATTCAAGAACTAAGCATTAATAAATTCAAATCTTTTATAAAGCTAAAACTATGCCAGAAAGCCTATTATACTGTAAAAGACTATACTGAGGACAAAAAAGCTTGGGATTGAGCTGCTCCAATAGGTCTAGACAGTGAATGTTGTTTATTTTTTTATTTTGCTGATTTACACTTTGGTTTTTATATCTATTTATATACAGAATGACATGAACATTTACTGTTTAAAGTCTTAATTATTTTAATTATTGTGAATGTGAGGACTATGTGGGTCATTGTTTCCGTTTTAATCATGGTCTGGCAGTTTGAGTGGTGTATGCGGTCTACACAAATGTCCTGTCCTTGGTATTGCTCGTCGAACCGTTGAGCTCGTTCTGAGTTGAGCTGCACGGTTACTGACGAATGCGTGCACTGACTGCACAGGTCCACTCAGTGTGGTTCTTTCCTCAAGACCACTTCAGACACCAATCTACATGGTCCTCAAAGATTATATCCGGATTTTTATATACACATTGACATTGATGAATTTTATATAAACAATGACATGGATATTTACTTTGTAAAGTATCTTATTTTTATTATTATTACTGTGAGTGTGAAGACTATGTGGGTCATTTCTTTTTTTCGGTTTTCCTTCTTAGTTAGTTTTAATCATGATCTGGCAGTTTGAGTCATTTATGCGGCCTACCCAAATGTCCTTTCATTGGTATTGTTCGTCGAATCGTAAGGCTCCTCAAGTTCTGAGTTGAGCTGCACGATTTTTGACAAATGCGTGCACTGACTGGACAGGCCCGCTCAATCTGTGTGGTTCTTTACTCAAAAGACCATTTCAGACACCAATCTACATGATCTGACCAAGATTATGTCTGGACTTTAAAAGAGACTGTGACCTCTGAGTTTGTTTCGGCCTTTCTTCTCAGAGTAGTCAGACAGGAAACGCCGACCTCATCTAGTTTAAAAAATATGATTGACATGTAAAAGTGTTTGTACAAACCTACTTACAGAAAATAAATCATTTATCATTTATTTATCATAGATAATCCCTTCAATTCGGTTCTTTCATGTGCCGCACTGCGTGCGGCGGCCATCATAATACCCTCAAATGGCATGTGCAAAAAATTCTTAAAATTGAAGTAATTATCATTTCGAACACAAAGTAAGCTTAGCGTAAGTTTTTTAAGCAAAAACTTTGTTTTAATTAGTCTGCCT
This sequence comes from Eremobia ochroleuca, assembly GCA_949629135.1. NCBI lineage: Eukaryota > Metazoa > Arthropoda > Insecta > Lepidoptera > Noctuidae > Eremobia > Eremobia ochroleuca. Next base: position 1,107,129 of record OX451396.1, on the reverse strand, counting down.
AAAATTTAAAATTTCTCCCTCAAATTGGTTTGTAGATCCTAATTTCAATAATTTGTAAAATATCCTCGTAAATGATACCTCAAAGGAAAGAGCGATTATCACGCATGTTTTCAAAAATATTTGAACAAAAAAAGCACACTTCGTTTTTTTTTTAAATAAGCTTTTCAAAAATGATTTATGATTTTTTTAAATTTATATGAACTTTAAATGTCTGTAAAAAAAATGTCTAACGACACAGAGGCCTAAAACATGTTTTGCTAGATTGCTTACACATTACTTTAATTAAATAAAATAAAAATGAATTCATTTATCATTCAATTTAGCTATAAATAACCAGTTTAGTTAAAATTTTGGCAATTTTCGAAAAAAATCCTAAAAATGAGGTTAAAAAAAATGGTAAGACTTCGTCTAAGACAACCATGGCTTAAATGAGGGTTTCCTGAAATGACGTTCACTAGGTGGCAGCACTGAGACGTCAGGTCCGAGTACCTGTCAAAAGTGTCAAAGCGCCTATATTTTCTTTAGTCCTGACTGAATGAAAAACGAATGAATGAAACGAATGATGAACGTCATCATATATTTTAAATTAATTGCCGAAATGGAAGACCTCTTGCCAAAGTGGCACCAACTGGTGGCGTAAATTTTTGTGAAAACCCTCATTGTTCTCAACTGTCTGTACTATCTTCGCCTTAAAGCTTTGCACCCATCTTCCAATCACCTTGTATTACTTATTTTAAATATTTTTTTAGGGAGGAAATGCCATTATGCCACCAAATAATTCCTCATTTCAATTCATTAGGTGCTTATCTAGCACGCAGCAGAGAAAACTTAGAAATTTCGTATTTTTCGTTTATTGAAGTACAAAAAATTATACATATTTTTTTTTTAAGTAAGAATTGCTTACCAATAGAAAATTACTACTTTACAAATTTTCCTATTTATTTATACTTTATGTACAATATGTGCTGTACCACGCCTTATATAGGAAACAGTAATGTAACCACAAAACTCAACAGACTGACATACTTGTGGAAGCCCACATATATACACATACACACCCTGTATTACCTCTTAAAATTTTTACAATGGAGTTCAATGACATGCTCAGATCTTCAAACCGAGCTGTTTCCGCACTGGCATGAAGTTAGAAGCCGAAGATCGGAAGAACGACTTGGTGTGCGTGGCTTCGATATCCGATGTCCTGGACAACAGGATGCTGATCAACTTCGACTCTTGGGATGAGATGTATGACTTCTGGGTGGACCCCACCTCCCCATACATACACCCTGTTGGCTGGGCTGAAGAAAATGGAGTGCCTTTGACCCCACCTAACTGTGAGTACTTCTTTGTTATTTATGTGGGACATTTTCAGTGAAGGTTATAGTTGAAATCGTTCAAAAACAAAATGCTAGGTGATATATTATTATGCAGTATTAAACCACAACATAACAGAGAGAAGGTACTTTTCTATTGTCAAAATTTTAATGTTTAATATAATAATAATAAATGTTTATTTGGACATAAAGGCGTTTACAACCAAACATTTACAAGAAGAATATACAATTATACACAATACAACTTATGTCATTACAGTAAATATTTGTATGAACTCTGGTACCCAAGGAAAAGATTTAACTTGTGTTATGGGTACCAGTGTTTGATCAACATCTTGAAAAACTGTAGATATAATGGGCCAAGATTGATTTCAAGATGCATTTTAATTGTTGATATAAACCTGGTTGTTTAAATCAAGGAGAACAAAGAGCCTTTGACACCTCTCGCTATAAATTGATAAATTAATTGTGTTTTATCTTCAAACACTGCCCACAAATAAGGTTATAAAAGTAAGGAATAAACAGACTCAAAGGTTTACTAAAGTACTTTACATATAGTTTTTTATTGCATTTCTTGGTATATTGGCGTTGCTAGCTGACATATGGCAAATAATTTAATCTAGTGTTCTGTGTCTTGTAATGTTAATTACTTTGCATACCTTGTATTGTATTCAGTCAAGTATTTTTTAACTGAACAGACAGCTGTGCTGCTGGGGAGTTTGTTGCGCCACTTCTTCTTCCCAGCGAAAGCACTAGGAAGTGGTGAAGGGCGGGCGTTTTGGGGGACTGTCTTTTGTAATTTCGACGTTCGAAAAGTGCTGATTCTGAGCCTAGTTTGAATAAATGACTTTTGATTTTGATTTTGGTTGATTTTGACTTTATTGTTTATACAAATAAATATAAAATATTAATTTTGTCATAAAAAATTGGTAATAATTACATAGTACACAACTCACAAGTTACACAACATAAAAATAAATGCAATACGTTGGTTGGTTGGTGCCGCATTTCATTAAAATGTATAACGGGCCTCTGCAAGTTGGCTTTGTCCCCTCGCCTGCCAAAGGTCCAGGACCCCAGGCTCCCGAGAGATGTCAAAAATGGAATACCTGCAAACACATTAATTAATACATGTCTTGATTACTCAATTCATGAACCATACAATGGTTTCCCAAAGTATCAATGAAAATTATCTCTTTGATACCCAAGAAAGAATTTTGTAGCTGGTAAGTGAGTGCTCAGGTAACAAACAATACTGTGCTTGACGTAAGTACCTACCAACTTAGTAAGTATAATATTACAACAAGGCTCAAGAAAATAGGTGGCTCGTTTAGATGCCAATGTATACGTTTTTATAATAAACTTCCTAGCCACATTCAAGAACTAAGCATTAATAAATTCAAATCTTTTATAAAGCTAAAACTATGCCAGAAAGCCTATTATACTGTAAAAGACTATATTGAGGACAAAAAAGCTTGGGATTGAGCTGCTCCAATAGGTCTAGACAGTGAATGTTGTTTATTTTTTATTTTTTGCTGATTTACACTTTTGTTTTTTTTTTTTTTTCTCTTTTTAAATATCTATTTATATACAGAATGACATGAACATTTACTGTTTAAAGTCTTATATTATTTTAATTATTGTGAATGTGAGGACTATGTGGGTCATTGTTTCCGTTTTAATCATGGTCTGGCACTTTGAGTGGTTTATGCGGTCTACACAAATGTCCTGTCCTTGGTATTACTCGTCGAATCGTTGAGCTCCTTAAGTTCTGAGTTGAGCTGCACGGTTACTGATGAATGAGTGCACCGACTGCACAGGTCCACTCAATCTGTGTGGTTCTTTCCTCAAAAGACCACTTCAGACACCAATCTACATAGTCCTCAAAGATCAAAGATTATTTCCGGATTTTTATATACACATTGACATTGATGAATATTATATAAACAATGACATGGATATTTACTTTGTAAAGTATCTTATTTTTTATTATTATTATTGTGAGTGTGAAGACTATGTGGGTCATTTCTTTTTTCTGTTTTCCTTCTTAGTTAGTTTTAATCATGACCTGGCAGTTTGAGTAATTTATGCGGCCTACCCAAATGTCCTTTCATTGGTATTGTTCGTCGAATCGTAAGGCTCCTCAAGTTCTGAGTTGAGCTGCACGATTTTTGACAAATGCGTGCACTGACTGGACAGGTCCGCTCAATCTGTGTGGTTCTTTACTCAAAAGACCATTTCAGACACCAATCTACATGGTCTTCACATGATCTGACCAAGATTATGTCTGGACTTTAAAAGAGACTGTGACCTCCGAGTTTGTTTCGGCCTTTCTTCTCAGAGTAGTCAGATAGGAAACGCCGACCTAATCTAGTTTAAAAAAAAAATATGATTGACATGTAAAAGTGTTTGTACAAACCTACTTACAGAAAATATATCATTTATCATTTATCATCATTTAAGAGGATAGGCAGCAACATCGAGTCTTGAACTTACTGAATAAGAAATCTGAGAAATAGTATAATTTATTAGGAAAACCATGTTCATGTTATCATTTCAGTACAAACCATCTCAATGTATTTACATTAATATTGTAATGGAGAACGGGATTTTTATTATCAACAGAATAGATTTGAATGAGATAAGTATAATTATTTGTACTGCATTTAAGCATTGAAAAACTTTCCTCTATACTTAAATTAAGTACATTACATTAAGAGATTAATAAAAATATTCTTTCAATAATGTGACTAGATAAGAAAAGCTTAAAAACTTTAAACAAATAAAGGCTAATAAGATATTCATATCTTTATATCACGAATTAATTCTACCATTATTCTTAATAGTATTAATTAAAAATTCAAATGTATTACAGACTTGAGCAACAAGGATAACCGGTAGTTTGGTTACGTCGTTATCTCTTCTCTTTTTACCAAACGAATTAGTCATGTTACACAGTTTGTGTGTGAACGTCGTGCCTATTATTCTGTTTCAAATCTATCACGCACCAATCACTTGTTTACTTCACTTTAGTTCACTTACAAATGTCAAATAGTTGGATATGTGCCATAGGAAAAACGAGTAAGTTTTTTTTTTGTATGTATTGACGTTCTATACAGTATTAATGTTTGTTATTCGGTAGCAATAAAACTAATTTCACGGATAATTTTACGCGATCAAGTGTTGCTTTGCAATATTGTAAATTAATTAAGATTAATAATTCAGGAACAACCTTCGATATTTAGTAGGTACTATTTTCGCGATTAGCTGACTAAAGATGTCTGTGATCGTGAAGAACTTATACAATTCTTTATAAAAAAAAAAAAAACAACAACATTAAAAGTTAAAATTACTACTGACAACGTATCAAGATATACCTTTTCATTACAAAATGGATCCCACTTGGCAGTCAATTGCTACTACATTGAATGCTATATCCCCTCATTGAAATGCACACCTGTTATCAAAGTCACATATTTATTCCTCGACCGTCGCTCAACATTTAGCATTCATTTAAGTAGCCCAAATACCTCTGATAAAGTGTTACTGTCAAGTTTCGGTAAGTCATGTTACTAATATTTTCAGTTTATTTCATTCTCAATAACAAACATACTCTTCTGACAGTCTTGTCTTGTTGTCTGGTTGATAAGCTACTTATCTTTTTAAATTATCTCACTGTTGGGTATAAGCCTTTTTATCACTCGATTTTTCTGTTTCTTATGTCCCCCATCCATTGGTCTAATACCCGGCCTGCCTCCATAAAGAGTGGCAGGAGACATGTTTCGGGACCCCACTATGTTGAAATTTTTCGTCGGTTATTTTAACCCGGCGTCATTGAGGTAGGGTCAAAATTACCCGGCTGGTTTCAAATTTCTAATATTTTTGAAAGTGCGCGCGAGACGTTGGTTACCGTTCTGTGCAGTAGCTGGAGCCAATATTGTACTTTTTTTTTTAATTTTTGAGAGTTAATTTATAAGTTGATTAAACTCAATTAAACGTTTCTTAATTATTATTTTTCTGTTTTATTATCAAAACCAGAATACCTTTATACTGAAATAATGACACAGTTTACGAATTTACTTAAAAATTATGGAAATACCATGTATTAAATATATGGGTAATATTGACCCACCTCAACGTCCATGTAACTATTTCCTACCATAATGACGCCGGGTTAAATATAAATAAGTAATTTATGTACAGACGCCAGCACATCAAGCTACCCGAAACTGTGAAATTTGTCCTATCAACCTTGAACCTAATGCTTTAGCGGTAAAGTGGAAAATCTATTAAAGAAATTTGACAGATTGTAGTAGCTTGATGTGCTGGCGTCTGTACAAACGAGATGCCCGCCCCAGCTTCGCACAGGTGCAATTTATTTTTTTCGAATTTCCGATTTTTCTTTATACAAACTTTGTCTTTGAAACGTGGACACTGACGGTCGGGCTGGTCCACAAATTCAAGGTCGCTCAGCGCGCTATGGAGCGAGCTATGCTCGGAGTTTCTTTGCAGGATAAAATCAGGAATGAAATTATCCGGAAAAGAACCGGAGTAACCGACATAGCTTGCAGAGTAAGCAAACTGAATTGGCAGTGGGCTGGCCATGTCTGTCGAAGGGCCGATGGCCGGTGGAGCAGACGAGTCCTGGAGTGAAGACCGCGTATCGGCAATCGTAGTGTGGGACGCCCCCCAGCTAGATGGACGGACGACCTAAAGAAGCTGGCTGGGGTAGACTGGATGCGGAAGGCGGAGGACAGGGTGTTGTGGCGCAGTCTGGGAGAGTCCTATGTCCAGCAGTGGACTGCGATAGGCTGAGTTGATGTCTTTGCAATACCGAACACAACAAAAAAAGAATTATCTAATTTGGTGCAGTTATTCGGAAGTTATGCGCGTACAGACAATTCGGCGGCTTTGTTTTATACTATGTAAGGGTTTTGCATGCCCAAGTGACGGCAGAGCATGGAAAGCATTACCAAAACATGTATAACATCTGTACCCCTCATGTTGGCAAAAAATAAATGTTTTTATTTGATTTGAAAAAAATCTGCTGTTTCCAACAAAACAGTTTTTTTTTTTTAAATAACCGACGAAAAATTTCAACACATTGGGTTCAATTTCATTGCATGGTAACAAGTTGTGCAACGAAGTCCCTGCCACCCTGTATGTTCGTACAACTAGCATACCTACACATCTCTATTCCCGTACGCAAAATACGCGCATTGACGTGGAGTTGCGGACACCAGCCCGTATTACCTATCTCGCTATTCATTTCTCGCTCTTCAAAATACTAACTCGTAACGGTGTTGGTCATTTCCTGGGCAGGAGGCAAGTTCAAAACTCGTGTGTTTGTTAATCCCCAGACCAACGTAAGTGTGAACGCTTCAGAGCACCCCTCGATGTCATTGGTGCCAATATAAACACATCCAGGCACAATTCTAACATCTGTAAGTTGTGCGAATGTTTGTTCTAAAATTATAAAATCTTTCGTAGCGTGTCCACAAATTTTTCAAAATGTCCTTTCGTGTCAGTACGAGCTAAACGGGGTTTTACAGGAATTGACGTTCAGCAAGATTGGCAGCGACGCTGACTATACTCAGGGCCGTAGCTGGTTTACCTATGCTCTTCAAGTTCTACCAATGCTTCGGCTTAAGACGCCAACAGTTTATTTAATACTTCAATCATATAAATGTACAGAGGCGGACTTAATGCCGCAGGCATTTTCTACAAGGCAACCTTTGGGTGATGCAGAGACAAACAGTAGTAGGTGCAATCATGAAAATTGAGGAATAAATATTTTAAATATAAAGATACGCATAAACCTATTAAAACTATAGATATAATGTATACCTAATTAAGTATAAATATAAGCACAAATAAATATACTAAAAAGAAAAAGACAAACAATGAGAAAATATTATATCGCTACCTTGGGGTAGAAAGGTAGTAAAAGCCATAAAGGGTTTATGGCTTTTACGACCTTTCTACCCCAAGGTAGCGATATGTTTGCTCATAAATGAGGCGCCCACAAGGCCCTTCTAACTTCTTTTAACTGTTCCGTGCATATTAATAGTACATTGTTCACCGAGAGGAGAAAGTGACCGATTACCGTCGAGGGTGTCGTTTAAAACACCCGAGATCGGGAATCGCACTTTCTCTCGAGTGATACATAGTGCTTTATACTACACCTACGAGGAAAATAAAAAACGAAATCTTTATTTTACTTTCTACGAAAACTGAATCCTCAAACAACACACAAATTGGAAATGGCGCCAATGGCGTCTGCAATTTTCACATGTTCTTTTTCAAATTGTTTATCCTGCCGCCGCAGGGTCGCACTGCCAGCCCGACACTATCCAACACACAGCTAGTGGCCAGTGTCATTTTGCGAACTTGGAGATAAAAACTCACTGTAAAAACTTTTTGGCTTTTGATATTTAGGTTACCGGCGCCTAGTCTTACCCAAAATTAAAAAAGAAAAACCACGTAAGAAATGGATTTTCATACACTTTTCTCTCCCGCTCAGATGCGTTTTCTCCCCGCATATTTGTTCGATATGCAATGACGTACTTTCTACCGTAAATATGATAAAGTATCAAGGTACTTTCCAAGCAGGTGTAGTATAATAGTACATTGTTCACCGAGAGGAGAAAGTGACCGATTACCGTCGAGGGTGTCGTTTAAAACACCCGAGATCGGGAATCGCACTTTCTCTCGAGTGATACATAGTGCTTTATACTACACCTACGAGGAAAATAAAAAACGAAATCTTTATTTTACTTTCTACGAAAACTGAATCCTCAAACAACACACAAATTGGAAATGGCGCCAATGGCGTCTGCAATTTTCACATGTTCTTTTTTCAAATTGTTTATCCTGCCGCCGCAGGGTCGCACTGCTAGCCCGACACTATCCAACACACAGCTAGTGGCCAGTGTCATTTTGCGAACTTGGAGATAAAAACTCACTGTAAAAACTTTTTGGCTTTTGATATTTAGGTTACCGGCGCATAGTCTTACCCAAAATTAAAAATAAAAAACCACGTAAGAAATGGATTTTCATACACTTTTCTCTCCCGCTCAGATGCGTTTTCTCCCCGCATATTTGTTCGATATGCAATGACGTACTTTCTACCGTAAATTTGATAAAGTATCAAGGTACTTTCCAAGCAGGTGTAGTATAAAGTATAATACAGGCTTAAAATAATATCTACAGCGCAATTTCCATTTTTACGGGAATCGTGGTACTGTGGCGTGTTATTCAAACACCGGCGCAGGGTATATTATAATTACATAGTGCAAATTACCGTGTCAATAGGTGCGCGAATCCTGTGCCATGCTACTGAAACTACGTATGAAGGCAGCACCTTTTCATACAACCTACAGTTGCAAGTCACTTGCACTTCAAAAGGAGCCTTTACTGCTAAGGCGTTATCAATATCACCGAGGCCGTGCGGTTGACTGTACAAACGTCTTTATATTTGTTCGTAGTTTACAAGGACCCAGATACGTTTTCGTGGGAAAACTACTTGGCTGAGACGGGAGCGTCGCCGGCGCCGCCGCGCGCCTTCAAGCCGCGCCCTCCGAATGGATTCAAGCCTGGCATGAAGCTGGAAGTTGTTGATAAAAGGGTGAGTTAAACCTCTGAAAAAAAAAAGCATTTCCGATAGTAGAGAGGGATGAGAAGAGGTCTCGGTAAGTAAAAGTTACTGATATATTCAATGTGGCTTTATTCAAAACTATGAATATAATTTCTAGATGCATAGTTGTTACTAAATTAATTAATTAACTTTACCACAGTAAACAATCCGTTTCGCAATGAAACAGCATGAGACATTATTTACCGCAACCCTTGCACGATTTCTATGATTTTTTGACCATGTCTGCAAACTCAGACAATATAACTAATACTCCTTCCATGTCAGGTGCCGTTCCTGATCCGTGTGGGGACAATAATCGCGGTGAAAGGCCACCAAGTGCAGGTGTCGTTCGACGGCTGGCCAGAGGAGCTGGCTTGCTGGTTCGACGACGATTCCCCTGACCTGCATCCCGTCGGCTGGTGTCTGAAGACTGGACATCCACTGGAGCCGCCACTTAGTAAGTAGCTTTAGATAAAAATTGGAGTTTGTAATTATTCTTTTTTATTTATTTATGTCTTTAAAACGGTTTAAAACCAATTACAGAAACTAAAGACAGTTTGTATATACACACAAAAGATAAAATATAAAATCATCAAGTAAAAAGTTAACAACACTCATAAATCCCTCTCACAGTACTTCTGACATGCCGATAAAATCTTCGTTCATTCATCCGCAAACAGATCGTTTGTTGGATTAGAGTCCAAGAGATCATTAAGTGCGGCCACAGTACGTGGTACTGGGGACTTAGCACGTGCAACTGCGCGACATGGAGGCACCGCGAACAGACTGTGCTTTCTGCCGCGGCAGTAGTGGTCTGGCACATAGAAGCGAGTTGTACCTTTTCCAGTAAAAGCACTTCGGTACTTTAGGTACGTGTGGATTCCAAACGCAGGAAACACGCAAAAGTCCCATGCACAGTAAGTTGGGAGTCATTTTCCTTCGAAATATATGGGAAAAGTTTTAGATGATTTCTGACTTTTATTAAACCCAGTTGGTCCCATAGTTTTTTTGATGTTTATAAAAAACAAGAACGAATGGCATCAAAAAAGTTTTTGTAAAAATTGCCCATTTCTTGCTGTCATTTTTTTTTCAAAATGTGAATGCCAATCTAAATTTCACAAAAAGTTATGGCGCATCAATTAAGGTGCCTACCCTTACTTCGACCCTTTATAACGAAACTAAGGACTAAGAAAGGATTTTTGATATTTCATCCCCTAAAGGGGTTAAAAATGGGCGAAAATGTAAAAGGAAGTTTGTCAATTTTGTCGATGGGAGTTCCCATTGGGCACGTGGCTCGTTCGGGAAAATGCCTGATTGATTTGCCTTCTTCAGCGACATTAACTTGTTTTGTATCAACAGCAGCAGAAGAACTACGAGTTGTGGGTCCGTGCGGCGTGGGCGGGTGCCGAGGACTCGGTTCCGTACGCGGCGGGGCGCACAAACACCACTCGGCCGCGTCCGCGTGCCCCTACCGCTCGCTGCCGCCGCGCGCGCCCGACCGCCTCGCGCCGCCGCGGGACTCCGACCAGGTGCTGCCCAGAGAGCGCAGGTAAGAAAGAAAGAAAACTTGTTTTATTTGTCATATCACGAGCAGAGGCCAGAAATAGTCGGCAGCTACAAGTCGTGACTGTGACAAGGCTAGGCTATATGTACGTACACACCCACAAAGATAATGCTTTCACCGATTCTCTTAGTTCACAGACTCAGGTGAATCAGAGAATTGCTATCTATAACCACTCAAATATCAAAGCGTCACTTTTTCTGTCTACCCACATGTCTGCGCAAAATATTTTCGTCTTCTATTCTCTCCTATTAACTGTCACGGGGTGATACATTCATGTCACTACAGCTCAAAATGTACATCATTCGGATTTATACACAATGAATGTTATTTACTTTAAATAAATAAAAATGCTTTACTAAATCATAACATAGCAATAACTTCGATCGGTTATCTCTATTAAACATTGATATTTTCCGTTTCAGAGTGCTCAGCAAACAGCCCAAGACGAACTCGATACACGCAAGTACGCCTACAAGCGAAACTAAGGAAAGGTAAGAAATTGATAATTAAGTATTGACTTGTTATCATACAGAAGGATTTTATTAGGGCATCAACATCTAGAAATAGTAGTATTTAGTCATTCCACTGGCTATTAATTTAAAGCAATAAACTATAAATTATTGGTTGTTAATGTTTTGCAGACCACGAGGCAGGCCGCCTAAACACAAGCGAGTGGAAGAAGTCGTTAAGAATGACCCGGTATGTAAACTTTCTGTAACTAATGTATCGAATCTTGTATTGGTATCTTGATCTCGCTTGTCTGAAGGACACTTGAATTTCTAAAATCACCCTTATCGCTTACGAAATTAAGACGCTGTTAACGTCGTACTCAGTGACACCGGTACTTGTAGTGTACCGTTGATTACTGTTAGTAGTGGTACTAACACTACTTTTAATAAACCTTTTATTTTAAACTATTAGGTGCGACAGCGGGTCAGCCGCATATAATGAATGTTGTAAATCAAAATATGCAGGGTCTGTCTGGCAAAGAGCTAGAGTTAAGTTTATTTATGGAGAACTATGATGTTAAGGTGTTATGCTTGACTGAACACTGGTTGAAAGAACATGAAGTAGTGTTTATCAATGATCATAACTTTACCGTACAGAGTGCATTTGTGAGAAAAAGTGCTATTCTCGGTGGCTCTTTAGTTCTTGTCTGAAACAAGTTAAAAAATGTAAACAATGTTTAGATTTATTTTTATTAGTTTTGAATCGGCAATGGAGGATTCTCTCAATAGGTTGAAATCAAGTAACTGAAGGATTATTTTATGAGGAGATTTCAATATGGATTAATATTTTTATTATCCATTAAGTATTAGACTTTCTCAATCTGATGTCTGAGATACAGATATTTTTTATCTAGTTCAGACACAGATGCCTTCAGTATAAAATTAAGAAAATTTGAATGTGTCCTGTATATCTGTTCAAATGTAAAATATGTTCTGTGTCAAATAAATTACTATTATTATTATCTGTTTAGGTTTTATAATTTAACTAACTTGTTTTTTGAATCTACTAGGATTACGGCATCTTCATCAACTTGTCTTAATAATATATTATTTAGTTATTGTGATGCCAAAAATAAATGGTCCGACCCACGAAACAGAAAAAACAAACTGGAATTAGCTTGAGGGAATGTTTGTACCAGAACCGGTGTCGCCAAACTCACACATTTACGATTTACTCTTACTGCAAACCCGAAGATACGATTGGCTATAAAAAAAATAAGGGCGTAAACAAAATGGAAAAAAAATATTATACGAAATGCAACTTTAATTTCAACGATATATAAATCAAATTGACAAAAACTAGATAGAAATACATATTGGTCTACCAAGTACCGCCACTCGTCACTAGATGGCATTGTTCAGTATGAACTGTAACTACGTAAAAATAAGGGTGGTATTTGAATGGCGTATCACTGACAGGAATGCAGGTTGCTACTCAAATAGTGAAGTAACCTAATTCGATCGAAATATTATCGATAGTATTTAAACATATTTAAAACATATAATGCGAAAAAAATATTGTATGCGATAGTGTGATAATATTAAAATAATGAAATTAATATGACGTAGGGCAATTTTTGAAACGAAGTGAAAAGGGTATTTATTTGCATGTAAATCAAATACCTTTTTGTTTGCAGTTTTCAATTATATACAGGGTAATTGAAAAAAATGCTGAAAACATCGCAATATTTTATTATTAAATTGCTATGTGAGTTTTAGACAGTATAAAACAATGAAAAAAGTATTATACAACATAAAAATAAAATAATTTACTAAAAACATTTACGGGTACTTTTAAATTATTATGGAAAACGTACAAACGTACTATGGATAAAGCTACTGTCCTTGAAATAAAACGTATTTACTAAGGACCTGCCGTTTGGATATTTTTTTATTTAATTTTAGAATGTGGTGTATTCTAACATTCATGTATTTTTCGGCGATTGCTTTAATTAGGTCTGTAACATGATTTGATGCTGGGAATTGGTCAATCTGATGGTAATTAATATTTTCAAAAATGTTCGTCCCTATAAACATTTTTACTATTTTAATAAGTAATGTTTCTTTTTTAAAAATTGTTCCCTCTACGCTTCGCACTACAGATTCAGCTGTTTTACAAATTTTGATTGTATCTGCTGACGGAAATAGTAGACCCCCTTTATTTTTAGCAATAATAAATTTATGTAAATCGTTACTTTCGTGTGTCGTTAAAGCTGCTACACATATATCACATCTAATACTTTTAATTAAGACACGCACAACGTACCCTCCAATGTACGCAATTACTTGTAAACTAAAATCGGAAATGTTTTCAATCGTTAGTTGAATATCAGCTTCAATGTTTTCTTCATTCAAATCCTCTTGTAATAAGTTCGGTCCACTAGTTTTATTTATTCGCTCTACTGCCGAGGTACAATTTAAAATGGATATATTTTCTAATGTTGTACAATTTCCTAAATCTGAATTTTTAATTTCGACATGTATCAACAATTTTTTGTACGCCGCCACGAATT
>OX451396.1:1065882-1093373 GCA_949629135.1 Eremobia ochroleuca | reverse complement strand
TGTTTTTTTTTTAAATGATAAACGATTTATTTTCTGTAAGTAGGTTTGTACAAACACTTTTACATGTCAATCAAAAATCATAGATGGGGTTTTATATTGTAGTGCTTTTACAATATTGATGTGATTTAGTATCTGTGTGTACAATAAATCTGTCTTAAATTAAATAACTGTTCAAATAGAATGTTATTAGAGCAGAAAGTTTACTGGGTTATTTTAAATGCCAAAAACGAATCAAAACCTAAGATTCTGTTAATTATTATGATTGGAAAAGGTACTACTCATGCATTTTGTCAATTTCTCTATCAAAACTCGAGACACGCTGTAAGTGTTACGGTAGTCACATACTGTTTATGGCTCATAGAATTGAATTAGCAAGGCATTTTATCACTGAAATTAGATTGCCCATAGTCCACATATCATCAATAGTTTGTTGATCTGTGCTTTTATGGATGTTTGCATGCTGTGTCTATTGCTAAACGAAAAGTGCTATTATGGACTAACACATGCCTAAGAATTTATATTATTTGTTCTTTGGTCTCCAAGTATCGAGGCTTACTTTAAAAGACACATGTTGTATTTGTAAATATCAAGATGTTGTGCAATCTAGTTTTAAAGTAATGTTATTATAACCAATACTTGTCACTTTTATTTTGTATAGCTGAAACATTTTTAATGTTTTGAGTTCTAATATTATTTATTAGAATTTTATCAGCAGTCAAGTGGCATTAGTTAGCATCTTAATTATTTATGAAATTTTCTCGAAGTGTAATAGCTTAATTTTTCTTTAATTAGTTGTAAGGTAAGAATGGAATTTTATTTTCTCTAAAAGTTATGTTTACGAGTTATTTGTGTTAAACTATAATAAAAATAAAATAACTATGATGAGTTAAGTAACAAAGATATTGGGTAACTTCTTAGGAAATCATAAATTTAGCTGAAAATTCCACTTTTGGATGATCTATCACAAAGAAATAATGTAAAATATTTACAAAATGGAAATGTGTAAACACTAGAAATGTTGAAAATATTTTGAAGCTCCATTATATTTTAAAATTAAGGAAAGAAATTTGATTTCGTGAAATAAGTTTATATTTTTCACTAAGAATGTCCCCATGTTACAATGAAAATCATAATTAAGATTTTATTACTTATTTGTGACTGTAAATATATTGTATGAGGCTGTTGGACTATTGCAACGGCCACGCTTGTACATAGCGCTATGTACGATGTAAGGTTTTACACGACGACTAGTTAGTATTAAAGTGCCATTTCAATTGGCACCAAATATTTTATTGTTACTCTGTAATTTAATAAAAATTGTGAAACTCGAAACTTGTTATTTGTTTTATTCCTGCTACTAAACTAAAATTTATCTTCTGTCCTTTTCATAATGAAATAGAAAGAAAAAGATGCACTGAACTTAAATTTAAAAAGGGAATCGGCGCTAATCTGGTTCTTTAGGTGCGAAGACTTGTGAAAAACCCAAGTAGGCAGCGTAATGACGTTGTTGACCGTTCATATGTTTATACAAGGTCACTTGTAATCCGACGTATCTCCGTCAGGAGCTGATAGGGGCGCCAAAATGCAACAAATTGAAACCCATATGTATAGCCGAAATTCAATAGTTTTCGAGATTTTTTTTAATTTTAAGGATTTTCGATATTTACCCAAAATAGGGCAAGAAATGAGGCCCCAGCAAATAATTATCAACGACAGCCCCCATACGTTCTGGGAAAATTAGACGCGAATTCTTTTAGTCTTTTTGGATTCTTGCCCGCTTTGGGTAACCAAAAATGTAAGTTATGGTAATTCGTTATACTATCGCGGTCAACCTCGTCAGTCCACAAAATATTTCTTAGGAAATGTTCCTCGTCAGTTTCAGCATTTAATCCAAAAATACTTAAAACCCTTAAAATTCAAATAACCCCAATACCCCAATACTATTGAATTTCGACGATACATATTAGGGGCTCAATTTATTTTGGCCCCCTTTCAGCTTCTGACGGATATACGTCAAATCACAAGTAACTCAGTAACTATGAATCGGCAGACCTGAATACTATAAACTAGGTGTTCTGACCCGATGTTCACTAGCTCGTTTGGGGCAGGCAGGACTGGCATGGTGATATATTAGCCCGGGCCCACACGTTGGCCCCAACGCTATGCCTATCGTGTAGATCGATAGAATAGCGGTGATCCTAAAACTAGGAGTTCGCCGACGCTTCTCGGTTTCATCTGTACTGTGTAAAATCACGCCTATATTCCTCGAAGGTGCTCGAAGGGTCAGGCAGAGGTGTACCTAGACGTGGGAGGTGGTGTGTGGTGTACCCACATTTCACCAGTTTTGTTTAAATCCTAAGTAATAGGAGGCGAGCCTATTGTCATCAACTGGGCACAAATCCGGACCCCGGTCTGCTACTGAGAAATCCATCCAGGTGGATAAACCCAATGGTATATGGAACATACTAATTCTATGGTTTCATAATCTGTGATCTGAACCTGGGAGGTTAGCTCTACCTGTATCATGGAATTAGTATGTACATACTTTAAAGGCCTGTTCAGTTTCAGAAACTAGATAAAAATAAAGATTTCAGGCGAATACATTGGCTCTGCCTCAAAACTTCTTGCTCTGTGCTCTGCTTTAACCAATACCAAACTAACGTTGGGATCAATGTGTGGATGCTAAGCACAAATTACCCACCAGAGCTCTTACTAACATTTTAACTAACAAAAAAGCAATACGAAAATAAAAATGTGCCTATGACCCCGCCTATGGTATGTTTACACTGGGGTATTGCATAGCTGGATAGATAGTCGATCTTTTTCGCTTCTCTATTGATTGATTATGAAAATAACAAAAAGTAATTAATGAGGTCTATGGTCTTCTAAAGTTTTTGTTAACTGTGCAAAAATCTTGTTTGGCTGCCGATTTTCATGAGTTTTCAAGAGTTTTCTAGGAATATTCTCTGAAATATATTTTTATAATGGCTCTGTATTGTGCAAGTGAGTATCTAATTCACTATAAAATAACAAGCTATACTGGAATCTAACTTTTACAAAAGGCGCGTATCCTCTGTCTACCGGTGTGTCAAACCAATCCGAACATTATAACATAATTTTCCAGTGTTGGAAACTTTCTATTTAAACCAATTTATTGATAACTTGATAGTTTCAATCCCATCTTCGTGATATCGAAATAATTATACAAAATATTGTGTTTATAACCTAACTTTGTGATTGTAGTATCTAATGAGGTCCCCGAGATGCCTGTGGTGTCCCCGTCGTCGGGCGCCGTATTTGAGAAGCGAGTTATCGAGAAATATATCATAGAGAATGGAGTGGACCCTATCAATGGCAAGGAGTTGAGAGTTGAAGATCTCATTGAGATAAAAAGTGAGTACAACATTACATGCTTATGTTTAGGCTTATAACTTTGTAATAAATGAGGAGGGGTTCAATATGTACAAAAACATTGGTTTGCCTATTGAATAATTTAGTTTAACAGCAGAAAATTGCTTAGACTGCAAGTGCAGGCTAACCCTATGTCACAGCTGTGGTGCCTGTGGTCTTGCCCCTTACCTATTACCCTATGTTGCATGATTTGTTGTGATCAGCTTAACCTTTTGAACACCATGGTTGGATATTAAGTACAAAAGAAAACGTGCCAAACACGCCACCGTCGTCTACTGTATTCTATTCTATTTTAATTATGTCTTCTCCTGAGGATATAGCCGGAACTTCCTCACCAAGTATATTAAGTAACGTAAGTCGTAAAAGGAAAGCATCGTCAAACGAAGAAGTCTGTGCAAAAAAAACTAAAGAGACACAAGTTTCTGCAGAAGATTTAATGAGTGCAATGATCTATCAACGGAGCATATGGGACGTAAATGAAGGTGTGATCATCTCTAATTTACCTCCCTTGGATTTTAACCAACCAAGACCTAGCGACGCATGAAATACTGTGTTTGCAAGACTGGTTGCTTTTGAACTGGATCCAGTGCCAGAAGAAAAACATTCAGTAACTTATGTTATTTACATATACTGAACATTATTAGAAAAGTACAACAGCAAAAGGACTTGGATGACTTAAATTTGCCAAGTTACGAAGACTCGGAGTAATAATTATAAGTAATATGATTAAATTGTGTTAAATACTATATGATTATTATTTATTATATCCTACAATATAACATCCCTACTCGCATGCGAGAAAGTTGTCCAAAGTTGTGCCAGCCACTCACTTGAGTCAGGTCTTCCCGACAGCGGATGACGTCATGAACGAGATTAGTGGTGTATGTACCTCATTATAATTTGTTTTATTTGTTTGCAGTTCTAATGTCTGCTTTTAGGTTGTTTAGAACTTTGTAACTGGTGTTTAATGATAGTATGATACCAAATAGGGTCAAATTAAATGAAAGAATAATGCAATGAGTAATATTTTATTTAAAAAATATTGAATGAAAAGCAATGATTAATTGTTTATCGATAACTTATCGATAAGATGTTGGAATCCCTATTTTTTTTTTGTAGGTATTTGCGCTGAATTTGTGGCTTGGCGTAGCAGTGGCGCCGATGCGTTTACGCTCTGGTGTTCAAAAGGTTAAATATAAAGTCACATTTAATACTTAGTAAGAGCATCATGTGACAAACAATAATCCCTGGATTGTGCTCTGTTCTAAATTTGGTAAATAGAACTCATACTCAAACATGTCTGCGATGTTTGATTTTCACCTATGTATGGTTATGATAGTCTTACTTTGAATCTAGCTGTATCATAAAATGATAAAAATATTAGGTTCATGTAGATCTTTTTCTATAACCTGATATGTTATGTAGTAGTTTTTTACATCACTCTATTCCATAGCTCCACCGATAGTGAAACCAAAGCCGCCGAGTGCCACATCCATCCCGGCTACTCTGAAAAGCATGCAGGATGAGTGGGATGCTCTCATGCTGCACGCTTTCACGCAGCGCCAGCAGCTGCAGACTGCTCGACAGGTCAGTATCTAGCTTACTGCTTGTTTTCTATTCAAAAAAGCTCAACTATTTTGCTGGGTGATACTGTTGCTTATTTCTATTTTTATATAAAATAAAATAATAATAATATATTTTTATGTAAGTACACTAAAAGTTTTTTTTTTTTTTTAATTCCAATTTCTGAGTTTGTTACTTTAATTTTTTTTAAATAGGTTTTTTATAGCAATTTGTTTTTGCCACTAATTTGGTAGATATTGTATTTATAATTTGGGATGCAATTTTGGGATGGAAAAAAATTCAAGCTCCACTATTACACATGCTTGTCTTACAGGAATTAAGTCACGCTCTCTACCAACACGACGCGGCGTGTCGTGTGATCGCTCGTCTTACTAAAGAGGTGACGGCCGCCAGAGAGGCCCTCGCCACGCTCAAGCCACAAGCCGGCATCGTCGCGCCTCAGCCAACGCACCAGGTACATGCATCATATGTAGCAAACTTTACTTTATTTTTACATCGTATTATAAGTAATGCACATTACACGAGACAGCGTAAGATGGGGGAAGAAGCGAAAGCTCGTGAAGCACGACCCCACTCGTGCTTCACGATCTTTCACCTCTTCCCCTGTCCTAGGAACAACAACAACTAACTTTATTTAAAGTCTGTTCCAAAAGTATCTGATGAAAGCATAAACAAACCCTGTTTACACAAAACCTAAAAGGATCACAATTATCTGCATTTTTTTGGCTTTGATTTTGTAAAATCACTTTCAATTGCAATTCAATTCCAATTGTAATGTTTGAATAACATTATTCAATTGTAATTGGAAAAGTAAATTTGTAAGCGACACTACCATTTTACATTTTCACTTCCAACAGACCATACAGATTTCAATGCTTTGTAATGTTACAGATGCAGAAAGTTCTTCGTTTTATTGTTATTGTAATTAACCGCGTTTATCCGATAGGCCGAGGCCGGTGCAGCGGGCGGTGGTGCGGCTCCAGTCGGTATGTCGAGCGAGGTGGTGTCGCGCCTGCAAGAGCGTGCCACTGCGCTCACACAGGAGCGCAAGCGCCGCGGTCGCACCGTGCCCGAGGGACTGCTCGCGCCTGACCAGATACGATCCTTCCTCACCTTGGCTTCACATCCCGTAAGTAGTAGCGCTGTTATGTCGAGAACTTTCCGTCACCGACTAGTGTCTAAGTAAATAGCCAATACGGCAAAAAGTCAAAGGAGTAGATCCTGTCTTCTTTTTTTTTTTTGTCAAACTTGTGGTGTAGAAGCCTGTATTAACCTTTTGAACGCCAATCACTTGTATACAAGTTCGTTGTACACAAGTGATTGGCGTTCAAAGGGTTAAATGACAAAAGCTTGGGCTTGGTGATGAACGATTTATTGAGAAATCTTATGTTATGATAGATTATCTACCTACATTACCTATTTCTATCTCCCAGGGTCTTCACTCAGCCAGTGTACCTGGCATTCTGGCTCTGGACATCAACCCATCAGACCACAGCAAGCTGCTGACGGGCGGCAACGACCGCAACGCGACGGTCTTCAACAAGGACACGGAGCAGGTCGTGGCCATCCTCAAGGGTCACAGCAAGAAGGTCACGCGCGTCATTTACCATCCGGATGAGGATACCGTCATCACTGCTTCTCCGGATCATACTATTCGTGTATGGAATGTGCCTACGTGAGTATAAACTGATGTCTTCTATTGAAAAATTGTATTTCATTAAACATCTTGTTTTAAATCAAATATTCAAGAATGTGGTTTGCAAGATCATGGCCAGGCCAATATAAATGTTTATATAAAAAAAAATACTATCCTAACTTTACTTGTTGGCAGGTCTCAGACGACAGTGATCCTGCGCTCGCACGACGGTCCAGTAACTGGCCTGTCCCTCCACCCGACCGGCGACTACGTGCTATCCACGTCCACCGACCAGCACTGGGCCTTCTCCGACATCCGCACTGGCACGCTGCTCACCAAAGTCAGCGACTTCTCCGGCGTCAGCCTCACCACTGCGCAGTTCCATCCTGACGGCCTCATCTTCGGTACTGGCACAGAGAACTCCCAAGTTAAGATCTGGGACTTGAAGGAGCAGAGCAATGTGGCGAACTTCCCTGGACATGTGGGACCAGTCACATCCATCTCCTTCTCTGAGAACGGTTATTATCTTGCCACCGCGGCTGAAGACGCGTGCGTTAAGCTATGGGATTTGAGGAAGCTGAAGAACTTCAAAACTATTCAGCTTGAGGAAGGGTATGCCATCAAGGAGTTGTGCTTCGACCAGAGCGGTACTTACTTGGCTATCGCTGGTACAGACGTGAGGGTATACTTGTGCCGACAGTGGCAGGAGCTGAAGGTGTTCAACGACCACACGGCGTCCGCCACGGGCGTGCGCTTCGGTAAGAACGCGCAGTACATCGCCTCAACGAGTATGGACAGGACACTCAAACTATACGGGTTAGAGTAGGAGGTAGAGCAGCAGGGTAGCGCTAGTCCATGTTATTATATGTTTGGTATCAATAGATAGCGAAACGATGAGTGACTCATTGCTCGGTTCAAAGGTAGCATTATTGACGAAAACTAAGATGATCGTTTTGGTTTTTTTTATTACTGCTGGCTACATTTGTTTTACAACTCTAAATACCCATTTTACACAATGCAAGTTTCTTGCATACAATAAAATTGTAGCAACAAATGACGTTCGTTTAATGACTTTCGTGCAGCTTTTATTTGTTGCTTCTACTTATGGGATGCCACAGGTAATTAAATTGCACCTTGTAACTCGTGCTTAGCGTAGATCGACTCGAAACAAATACATGTCTATAATCGCGTCATCAAACCGATTTAATCACAACACGTGGCGTCAATTATCCTTTGTGTAGTGCCATTATTATTTTTAACCGACTTCAAAAAAAGGAGGAGGTTTTCAATTAGGTTGTTTTTTTTTTTTTGTTACCTCAAACCTCCGTTATTTATAAGCCGATTTCCAAAATACTTTTTTTAATGGATAAGGTATGCCTCAGGGGTGGTTCCATATAAATGTCTGCTTCAATAATACAATTTTTTTCACTTAAGTTTATATTGATGATGTTTTAATTACGTCCTGTCATTGATATTTACATAGATAGTGTCATATGAATTTGTGTGGGTAGGTACAACTAAAAAGTGAAAAATATAAACTTTTACGAAAAAAAAAAACAACCGACCTCCAAAAAAAAAAACACTACAAAATGAAAAATAACTTTAATTTCGAAAGTCGGTGTCAAAAAATGAAAATGCGAAACCAACGATACAGATTTCCGAAATTAAAATTATTTTGTCACTTGGTAGTGTTTTCTTTTGTTTTGGAAGTCAGTTGTTTTTTTTTTTTGCAAAAAGTTTTTTTTTATATTAGGTACTTATTTTGTTTAGTTAATTACATTGTTGATTCACCGTCAATTTTGCTACCTTGAGCGCGAACATAAAGGCACAGATTAAATTAACTCCAATTAATTATCAATTGGTGTATCCAATTTATGTTGTATTATATTCCTCAGCTCGTAAAAATATTTCTATTAGAGAAAACATTAGATTTTCCGATATTTACATGAACATAATTGTATATTATCGTAGAGTGGTGCACACGTCGCAGTATGCAACTATACATGTTTCATATTGTGATGTGTGAACCGTTGAAGCGTTGTAGAGGTATCTCTATTACGACGTTTTAAAATAACATGGTAATGTTGCATTATGAAACTAACAGGTGCGATAAGTCCCAGATGTGAGATGTCATCAAGCCACCCAGGTAAGCTTTGATATTAACTCAAGTACAAAGCTAACCAGATTTTATGTCGGCCTGTTTAGACTCTCCAAAATAATATAGACATTAAAAAAAAAACTTAACTGATACATTGAAATATTGACATCAAAAATATTTGACCAGCATCTATGTTGATTAATATCATAAACACAATATTAATATTGAAGAGTATGTTTTCCTTGATTTTAAGATTATTTTAGGTTAGGTTTTAGGGAATAAATGTTATTGTAAGTATATTCCTAAAAGCGAGTGGTTATTGTTTTGTAAGAACTTGAGAAGATGTAGATTGTGGAAGTATTTCATTTCTTTGTGAATAAAGGGAATGAATTTTATAAGTTATTTTATTTAAAGTATTATTATCTCACGAAGCGACTCGCGCCTTACTTTGTGGTTACCAAGTGTACAAATTGGCTGTGAATGTGAAGTCAAAGTGTGTCATGTGCTGCCGCTACTCGTCTTCACGCACACATTTAAAGTGTGTCTATACATTTGATTATCGCAAGTAAAGCGAGCGTCGCTTTGTGAGATAATAATTTATTTATTTGCTTCGAACACAAATAAAAACAAATAATAATACTGTACCCTACTTTCGTTACATATCTCCAAGGTGGGGTTTTCAGAAATGTACACTCATCTCAGCATCATGTATCTTTATTTTCAAATTTACAGTTAAAACAAACCCTCCCATCACAACATAATTAGTTTGATACAATAATAATTATATATACACTTATCATTACAGGAATATTAACATAAAATCTACCAATTCATATAGTATTCCGAGTATCCGCAACGCCTATGCAAACAACTGTCATACAATATGTAGCCACACCTCCATACTAAAATAAAATAAAATATAATTTAAATCTTTATGACGATCAAAACCTATAGCTTTGTGTACAGTTAACAGTTATAGACGAATATAATAATAGTATGAGGCTGTGTACAAACTACACATATCATAAATGTTACTGGTATGTGGCGGATTATGGCAAACTTGTGCAACATGAAATTTCAATGGTTTGTGAATTCTTGTTGTCTTCGTCCAAGTTGTAGCTATATTTAACAACTTATTTTCGAAGCTACGATAAACTGAGTTGAACGTATCAAGGCAGAGTGGTAGTTGATTTGGATGAGTATGTGACAGCGGCGCGTTACGTGTCGCCAGCCTTAGCTCCGTAAAACATTGCCCGCGCCTCTGTCGCATGAAGGCGGCTTCGGACCGTCTATGTACCTTGTACAGTCACGAGCATAAGTATGTATACACTTGGTTTTATTCAAAGGCGATTTTGTCCTTTACTATTGAATGAAATTTTATGTTATTACGAACATAATATTTTCGAAGCCATAGGTTTATGTAAATTGTCGTATTTCAACGTTTTCATTCGTTATTTCACCAAAAAATCTCAAATGAAAGTTGCCAAGTGTTGACATATTAGTGCTCGTGACTGTACAACATGTATGTATATCTTTGCATACGACACTAAATATTGCCTTAACTAACCGAGCGAACGGAGTAAAAATGAAGGCCCCTGTAACGTTAACACGGTTTTATATACACAGTAGCTTACATAGCACTCACTATTACCTGTGAAACTAACTACTAACAGTGGTTCATCGCCCATACATTAGACACTACTGAATATCTCAGTACATTAGGGTTAGTGCAGATAGAGCCACAAGATGCTCGAGCAATTTTTATGAATTAATTGATAATGAACTTTACTGCAACTGAGATAGAGTTAAAAATAGCGTGCAATATGTAATTCCGTGTGACATTCGTGCGCGTATGTTCCTCGCGGCCACGCCAGTATGAATTGTTCACAATTGAGTATTTTTTATGTTATTCTGGTGACGGCAGCGCACGCGAGAATCCGCAAAACAGCCAGAGCACGCGCGCGGATCCGTGAACACCCGCTGCGTGCGCAGAGTTTATGCGGCGGAATTTGCTCTAGTATGTGCGAGCAGTTGCTGCTATTCCTGAATTAACCCTTATACCTACTCATGTTCGCAACTTAATGCTCTCGTTGAACCATTGTAAGTAGTTACACTGTGCTATTACTATAATAGATAAGATTCGTTAAACAATCCCCCAAACGCACCTCGCCACACATCGATCTAACGAAGCGATTGGTTTCAGAAACTATGAATATTGTCTAAGATTATTATTTCTATTTATCGAAGTCATTTTATAGCAATATTGGACATCAACATCCATATAATGACTTCGATAAATTTGACTATCGACAAAAACATAGTATCGAGTGGTTACCTATATCGATGTAGAAGTTAAATTAAATTATCGATGTAAGTGCACATTAAGTCGATATAACCACTCGATGAAATACACAGTTGAAATTGGTTATAATACTAGCTATTAGCTGATTTGTTTGCCGAAGGGAATGATTGCGACTCATCACACACAAACAACTACACGTGTCAGCTAAAACACTTTTTATCAAACCATTAATCGAATGTGCTATCAACATTTTAGTGTATAATATTCCATCAAATCAGTAGTTTTACAGTACCTACTGTTACATTTTATTGACAGAATATTTACTAGATTATGCATAACTGAACTGTTTCCATACTAATCCTATCATTATTAAAAATATCGACATTCGATAAACACCAAGATTCATAAATAAGTAGTTTCAAGTGCAGTAAGCCTGTTGATGTTATTGGGTAACGTCATGCCGAGGAGTACGTTTGAGTCTGTATAGAGAAGTGTCTATCCCTTTTTCGCATTAGAACAATGATTACTTTACTCCAGTCCAGGCGCGGTCGCAGCCCATGATTTTGGGGGGTCACCACGGGTGCCGGGGAATATTTTTAGGGCGGTACATCTCGTTGGTCTAGTGGTCGCAAGCGTTACTGCTGATTATCACGTCTTGGGTGCGATTCCCAGGTCGGGTAAAGTGTTATTAGGTTTTTTCATCAGGAATTTCTTAGAGGAACTCTGGAATTTGGATTTATGCCCGGTTGGTGGCAGTTAGCTCACCCCCTACGACATGGGAGCTAAAGGTAACTGGTGAAATGTGGGCGTGAGTACTAGATGTATGGACACCTCCGCCGCACCCGCAGGGGATTAAAGGCGTTATGTTAATGTACAGACGCCAGCACATCAAGCTACCCGAAACTGTCAGATTTTCCCAATCAACTTTGAACCTTATGCTTTAACGATAAAGTTGAAAATCTATTAAAGAAATCTGACAGATTGTAGTAGCTTGATGTGCTGGCTTCTGTACATCTCCTTCTCCACATTACTTAAATACTTATGCTTTTCAGGGACGCAGCTTTTATATGGAGAGGGGCTAACCTAATAATACAGCTAAATTGGTTGCAGCAATTTTTGATAAATGGTAGGTATTAGAACCGTAGATAATGTAGGGTGAGATTAACAAGCCGGTTCGATTAGGTTTGTTTTATATTTTCAAACACAAATAGGAGTTACATTGTCGACTTTTGCAGGAAAACCTAAGCAACTAAGAGAATGTAGAATGCAACTGCGAGAGAAGCGAGTTCGAAAAACTTCCACAGTCTCGAATAGGTTAGATTTTCTTTTGATAATTCCAAAAGACTTGCGACTTGCTTTATCGACTTATAGCGAAAAGCTCAAGAATCAAAGGAAAGTAGAATGCAAGAGCGAGCCTGAACATTTTAGCACCTTACCTTGATTAGGTTCCGTTTTCTTTTGACGATTATACAGAAAGAGATATTACTTTGTCGAGTTATGACGAAAAGCTTAAACCCATTTTACAGCAGGTAAAGTTTTAAGACCCGGCCTTTACCCTTACGTAAAGGCTATATTTTCGAACCTTACGTACGTGCGGGGTGCCCAAATTCCAAGTTTACTTCGCTCGCTCTCGCATTCTAGATTCTATGTCATGTGCCCCCTCGGATCGCGCCTGCTGTGCCCCTCGGATCGGTGCCATACATCTCCAGGTACAAATTTCTACCGACCGACATAATGGGCAGTATGATATTGTAGCTTGTAATAAGATATAAATATGAAGGACTATGGTGACGATATGTTTACACTTGTGAACAATTTAAAAGTTTTGTAACAATTTGATTGTCAACTTAATTTTGGATGTTGTGTGGGCTCGCTTTTCGTGACATCTTTACAAATAAAATATACTCTACAAAAAGATCTAAAAGGTAATTATAATGTTTTTAGTTTTAAGTAGGGTGCAGGTTCCGTAGCATCTAACAATAATGACTCAAACTGTGAAGAAAATCAGTAACCTCGACTACAACACCAAATCCACACTAATAAAAAGTCCTCAGATCTTACAAACTGAAGTTATTATTTTGACATGATTTTGGGAGTTTTTTATTTTTATTTCTGTAGTAGGGAGAGCAGTTTAGTGCTTTTTCTTTTGCGTGTTTTGTTATTTAAAATACCGTTCGTATTTTATATTGCAATTATTTTGCCTGATTTTTAAGAAAATTGGCAACTTGGCATTTTTAGTAACCTTTGCAATATTCAAGTATGCTTTTTATAACTACCCTCTATAGTCTTACAGGGGTAAAACATTAATAAATAAATAAGGATGCAACAAGGCATGGCAATTCATAAAATATTTGAGTACATCTTAAGATTGATCGAATACGCATTGCTATCATGGAATAGTAAAATTGCCCGAGAATCCGAAGATGGTAAATCGAAAGACTATAGCTCTGGTAAAACTGAGGCGAATCCAGCGCGGGGTGAGAGACGAAATTAGCTTGCGTCGATTGTGTCAACTAAATTATATGAAGGTGTTCAAACTGGCGCGAATAGTCGCGTGACTTCCTAAAACCGTTAAAACAATCGACGTACACTTATCAATTATTAAAAATTAGCGTCCCATAATTATTTTTGGTCAATGTGTCGGTAGTTCGAAAAATCATTTTATCAAGTCTTGAAGCTAAGTTGTTTACATTATACTAAAACGTAAACATTATGCAGACAGCAGTTTAACAGATATGCCATTTCAAAGCTATCTAAAAGGCTAAACTAGACTGATTTGTCGTTGTTTTGCGGTCCTACTCAAGTAAAGTTGGCTAAGTTATCAGTGTAAACTGTGAATTGAAAAAAATGTGCACATTAAGGAAGGTCTGAACTTTTTATTGGTATATAAACAAAAAATAAAATAGATCGATTTATGTATATTATTAAAATATATTTATAATAATGTACTGATATTTACTAACATTTCTAAGTTTTAACTGTGTTACATTTAAAAGTACAAATTAGTACACTATCATTTTGATTCCATTATATAGCAGTGACTATTAGCTATTTATAAATATGCATTTTTTCCAGTGATTGCCGGTTTTTATAGTAAAAAGTGTTTTTTTTTTAGGTAAAGATATTACAGAGAGCGTAACACCAGGAAAATGACCAGGAATCATACTATTAAAGATCTTATGAAAAATTTGCTCTCTAACATCAGAATATCACCTGTACAACAAAGACATATAATGCCAATTGAGGTTCTTAATCTTTTAGAACCAGAATTTGTGTTAGATGAGGAGTGATGAAACAAAGTCCATAAAATATTAATTAAGTACCAAATTAAATTATGTGAAAACGATTTTTCGGTACTATTTAATGTTGTAAATATACCTTTATTTCATTCACGATTTCACTATTTAATAATTTCGTCCCCCTAAATTTTTGAAATTGATCAGTGTCCGACGCGCGCAACAGTCGCCTCTACACCAGTCCGTTACTACAATATCTTATGAGTGGCCATGGATTGTCGTTTTACAATATCTGATTAATAAATCTAATGGATTTGATGGTTGGTTATCAAACTCGACCTACATCTACATTACACCGATGTTTCAGCAAATTATCAAGTGTCCCTTACGACCTTTATCACTCGCACATTGTACTACAGGACTTCAACAGCGTCTTAAGGTACGCTTTAAGAATGCAATATCCTAAATGAACCATCCACATACATCCCAGATTCCTTACAATACTTCCAATTTGTATACATTCACACCTTTTCAGGGTGGAAACCTATCCACCAAAAATTCTTAAAACTACATTGAAAGGAAATGGGGAGAATTTGGTAATGATCGCGACCAAAGTGTAAACATACCGAAGCACAGCGTGTCGGAGGCAAGTCAGTAGGGCTGCAGGACGCGGCCCATGAGCTGCGGGGTCGTTTCCGGCGGTCATGCGAAGATTAGCCACAGCACAAACAAGATGGCTACCCACAGGAATATCTTCGACAGGAACTGCTCCTCCTCATACTGCGCTGTGCCACGGGGGGCTGCAATACAATAAATTGACTAATTATAAATAGGCACTCTTTAATGATAAATACGCACTAATTATAAATAGGTCCCTTTGCTGATCATTTAACTTGGCATCATAATTCCTGCTCATATCTCAATTTATTTAAGGTTGGTGCAATGTCTTGTATGCCACACATCTCTTGTCCATATCACCTTATAGATATGTAATTAATACATTCGTAATTTTTCTAACTTTATCCAAGAATACTTTGTCGAAGCATCGAATACATACCGGCACTAGGTCTCGGATCTCCAAAGTTGAATGAGGATGTAAATACCCCGAAGGGGAAGGCACCAATCCCGAAGGACATGTGGAAGCCCTCGCCGAAGCCGAAGCCGGGGAAGCCGCTGGTGTTCTCGGGCTCCGTGCGCTGCCCCGCCGGCCGCGGCGGCACCTGCAAACATGGCCACATTTGTATTAAAATCAGGGTTGGTTGGTTGGAACTTGTTATTGGTCTGTCTTACTAACTGCATAAGTTGGGTGATGACTCTTGTTCTGTCTCCATCTTACGAAGATTGGTAAATGGTTGGTGGTGGAATCGAAAAGAGCGAGGAACTTACCCTCTATTCTGGAACTCTGGACTCTTATTTCTCTTGAGTGTCCAGAAAACTCAAACTTGTTTATTTTTGTGTGTTTTACCTTATTCCTAGGGTCCTCTTGTTTGGTGTTTCCCCTGCCGTACAGCGGGATAACTTTGTCTCGGCTGATGGCCGCCTTGCACACGGGACACACTTGCCGGCTCGGCCGCGTCTCTAGCCACTGGTGCAAACATGGCCAACTGAGGACATAGTGGTGATTGGATGATTAATATTTGACTTTCTTCATCAATTTATTGGAGGAGCAGTTTTATTTTAAGTGCAGATGTAGTCAGTATAATATATAGTAATTTTAATTCTAAGTATATAGCCTTTATCTATCATTATAATTATTATTAATGTATACACCATATTAATAGGTTAGATCCCCATTCCACAGGCTCTAGATGAACGACTGATGCAAATACGTATCTGGGGAAAATCATAAAAAAAAAAAAAAAAAAACACGCCTTAGATCTGTATAAAGCAAAGAGATAAGAACAACAATCTAGGTAAAAGAGATAAAACCAATAGGGTTTACAAAACTGGGATAATATGGGAGGAGTTCTCCAAGGGAGTACTTCAGGTTAATTATAAAATAATATTTCGAATTTATATGGGGGTATAGTGGGGGTAAAAAAATAATAATTTTATACCCCCATTATATTTTTTAAATGTTCACCAGCCTATGTTACCCAGGATGATGCAACACTTCTAACGATACCACATACATTGATATAGGTTAAGCCACTTAGCAGTTATGAGGGAATAAAGAAACACAAACATACATGAACCCTGAAAACATAACACTCCTTATGTTAACTAGAACCTATAGAATAGCTAGAAACAATCTGCAGATAAATATGATATAAACAAAGCCTTCAAGCGGGACTTATATTCTTTCATCACCAGTTTTTATTGTATTGCACAATGTAATAAACAAGTTTCTTGTCTTTAATTATTCTTCTTTTTGACTGTGGTTTATTAATAAATTCATGTTCCTTTTGAAGTTTAATGAATTGTTTATACATATTAATGATTTTTAAATAAGGTCAGTACACTTTTATTTAAACTAAAATGGTTTTATTGCCAAATTTTTTTAATTGAATGTTAATATGGTATAAATGGCCATTCTGGTGAACTTTTATGTGTGTTGCATGTTTCAGTGAGGCACTCAATTAAAGGTCATTGCAATAAAAACTAGTTGAATAACAGTGCATGGCTTGAGCATAAGTGTAGACAGAGTGCTGCATGTATAATAGAAATTCAACTAAGACATGCACTACACATAAAACACTGGATTCATTTCATGTTATTTGACATTTTTCATGAAGGATACATTAACCAAGGTAATGCTCTTGAAATAGTAAATCATAGGTGTATTATCTATTGTCTTGAATATATTTCAGATACAGTTATGTGAATGAACACAAAATATATTCCATTTACTTTCACGAATTTAATTATCATACATTAATTATATATTTTTTTAATTTATACGTTTTTTTTTTTAGTATAGAGGGTCTCCTACCAGAACAGGTGTCCACACATGCTGACCACGGCGTCGCGAGCCGTGTCCAGGCAGATGTTGCACTCCAACATACGCTCGTCATGTTTGTCCTCCTCTCCGCCAGCGTCGCCTCCCGGTGCCGAGGCACTCGCCCTCGCTTCGCTCGTCTCTGCCATCGCTTCTGTCCGACAAACACTCCACAACTGATCACGTCAATTTATTACACATAAATATTTAACATAAAACCTTATCACTACCAATGACGTTCCCACTGTGACACGACAAAACTTCACGGGGTTTCTTAGACAATTATCTAAACATATTTTATTAAAAACATTAACAAGAAAATCACCTCACACTGTTAAATTTGAAATATTACCCAGCTTATTCACACAGAAAAATATAAAAATAAATAAATCACATCCCCAATCCCGTGGTTTGATGATCTGTCATTTTTTTCATAGACTATACATTGTCATAGACTCCAGAGTAGAGAAAACTGTCACTGCATCTATAGTCTATGAAATAGCAGACGATGAAAGTGAAGACGTGGCTAAAAAGAAAAACGTTCGAGTGTTCGACGATCTCTCTTAATTCCGATATCTAATAAACTTTATTTGATTTAACAGGGAAATCATTCAAATCTTAATCAAAGCCTCAAAGTTACTGTATTCAATCACGACAAGCATTATCGATTTCATTTGTTTATAAACAACTCTTAACTATGTTCTCTTTTACGTTTCTGCCGCCTCGTTACTGTCTTGTGATTGGTCGTTCTTTGTCTGATCATCGTTGATCGTTATTTGATATTTTACGCAGTCGATAAACTTGCACAAGGAAAACAAATGTTAAGTTTTTACCCTGTCTGAACCGAATATTAAGAGAATATTTTTTCATTGGCATCGATTCGCATAAATGCGTATTAAATAACGATTTCATAGTGGTTTTGTGTTAATTGTGATTAATTGGAATCACTAACTGCAAGTGCTGGTCCTAAAATATGTTGAAAAACAATTGTGACGTCACATTTCTAATCAGCTGAGGTGGTGTGTGGAGAAGGAGGGTTGAAGACGATAAGTTCAGCAAAACAAACAAGATGGGTGGTGCGGTGAGCTCGGGGCGCGACAACAATGAGCTGATAGACAACCTGATGGGCGGCAACTACATCCGTACTCGGCCAGTGGAGCGGGTGTTCCGCTCGCTCGACCGCGCCGACTACATGACGCCCGAGTCGCGGGATCAGGCGTATAAGGACCTGGCCTGGCGGAATGGGCCGCTACACCTGTCCGCACCGTGTATTTACAGGTGGGTGGCTCCACTGCCGTAGCAATGCGGGTAGATGTAATAAAATGTACCCTTTCTTCTACCTACATATATCATTGAGTTAAATCAATAGTTGACTTTGAATCTTGTAAAGCTAGCAGCTTACATATATGGGTCAAAGAGACATCTTAGAGCAGGTGCTGCAGCTTTAATGAGGTGTGGTCCATACAAAGATTTGTGTATTATCAAAAGGTTTAAACAAATTGGCAAGTCGGTGACATAATATCTGTACATGCAACATGTCACCATAATTTTTAAAACTGTATTAGATGCCTATTCTGATATCTTAGGTTGAGGTTTTTTTCCATCAAACATATAGAGATTGACTAGCTATGTATATGAGATATCCAATATGTTTTACTATTGTATTGTTTGTAGATATTTTGAATAACACCAACGATTTTTGGTGACGCAGGCTAATCAATATAATTATATTATAAAAGAAAGTGTACAATGTGCGTGCCGCTAAAACTCAGAAATGAGTCCCGGTACGATCAAGGGAGTTATATGGTGTGCTAACCCTCTCTCTCCTGTGTATGAAGAAGGTTCCCATTTTTATCTGAAGGGCATGCTTTTGAAGATATAAGGGCTGGAATTTTTGCCCTCTAGAAATTTCTAGAACAGTCCAGAACATTAGAGAGTATTTGAGGGCATTCCACAATATTCCAGAATGTTCTGGATTGTTCCTGAGCGAAGCCGGGTACCCCAGCTAGTGATATTATTATAATTAGAATTATTTATTTGACATAAAAAGTGCACAGTTACAAGGTGACACTTAATAGTCTGGCACAAAATTAATGATCAAGATCTGTCCTTCCGCAGGTCTGCTGGAAGAAATTTCTTAAGAAATAAGCAGTACCTTTGTACTCAAATTATAATTATGTCATATCCTTATGTTTTTTACTATGTGTACATAAATAATAAAATAAATAAATAAATGATGAATGACTAGCTTAAGCAAATTTAAATACCCTTTCACATTGTTTACAGAACCACGCAATACTACACCACAACCACACCTGTAGAAGTTTATGTCTCACATAGTATGCACTATTAATTACTTTTTCTGAGGATGTAGGTTATATTCGTGAAAATCAAAACTATAAAGATGTACTTTGGTTATAGTGGCTTATCAATCTACTGTTTGCATTTATGGCCCATTGGGTCACTGTCACCCCTTGTAAAATTTCTACATTAATATCTGTAATTTTTATGGTGTATTTCAGGTTAGTTAGTTTTTATGGTGTACTCATTTTCGCTTAGCGTTCATTCTGATACATAACAAAAACTTCAGCTTTATTATTAGTAAAGATAACCCACATCAAATGTCAAAAATATTATAATGGTAGGTATATTGTAGCCAACCGGTGGGTTGACTCTTCATGTGAACAGAGGGTTGGCCTATTTTTAGTCCAAAAAATCAGCATTGCCATCCAACGTGGTATGCTGCCAGCCTTTTGGGCACTTATCCCATTGACAGTGAAGCGGACAAATTTTTTGATGCCCAATGAACTCCTGCCTTTTTCTTTATTATTTTTTTTTTGTTATATACTTGTATACAACGTGTAACGTTAAATGCGCAAAACCTGAAAATAGTTTGATCAGAGTAACAAGCAGAATCAATTGAACCACTTTTTAATATAGGTCACATTTTTCAAAAACACTTCATTAAAAGCCTTGCCGTGTCTATTTATTAATAGGTCAAGCAAGGCATCACACGCGGAAACCCGACAAAATAGGTAAAAAACACAAATTGTTGTCGACCAGTTTAAATTTTCTTATACGCGAGATAATAATAGCTTTTATTTCAATGCAAATACGAATCTTCCATACAGTACCATGAATAAGACAATTTGAAGTAAACAATAATGCTACCTATCTTTTTTTAACTTAAACGTATAATTAAAATGTTTGTGCAAATATGCTTCCCCCCCTATTTCCCCCTATTTCTGATACAAGCGCGACACATACGTCGGATTTCTACCGTAGTCTGGGTTGTTAAAAGCGTTAAAAAAAATACAAAAAAAAAATATACAACGTGTAACGTTAAATGCGCAAAACCTGAAAATAGTAATTCTCTCTGAAATAGGTCAATTGAATTAAAAATCAGTTGGGGTGTCTGAGGTTTTGCGCATTTAACGTTACACGTTGTATAAAAAAAATGTGAACCTTAATGGGTCTACCTACGAACCACCCTTGTTTGGCTAACTCTCCGTCTAACACTCTGTATAAGAACGGTTAATTTAGTCAACTTTCAACAAAGCAAATAGCTTAGCCATTGGACGCGGTCGGCTGCTTCTTTCACGGACGACTGTATGTCGCTTGCGCCCGCGTCTGTCTCCAGTCCTGACTCTCTGTATATTTTGGCTGCTGAGACCAAAACTACAAACGTAGTATACATGGAAGTTTTATAAATAATAATAATAATAATTTATTTAGTTTACAGGCAGCAAAACGGTCCACACTGACAAAAACAAAAATACATAAAAGGTGTTAGTAAACAATATATCCTATGTTAGTACTTATATACTAGTATGTTAGTAACAATGTGGCTTATGATCTATGTTAATACTTATACACTACGACGGACAGTGTTGTTTTGATAATATCGCTCATCCAATAGAACAACGACGTAATTACGAAAATGTTTTTTTAACAGTTCTTGAGTTTTCTCATGAAATTATTACAAATTATTATTGATGGTAAAGTAACATACATAAAAATATTAAACATTTTACCATAATCATTGGATTAAAAGTTTGAAATTGAAAATATGATATATCATATTTTCAATTTCAAACTTTTAAAACATTCTCCTGAAAAATAGCTAAAACGTAATTACGTCATTGTTCTATTGGATGAGCGATATGTGGCTTTTATTTTAGTATATTGTGGTTTCTTCCGACTTCCACGCGAACGAAGTCGCGGGCATAAGCTAATATTTGATAAATTATAATAATTTTGTTTATTTATAACTTTTTGGTAGAACATGTACGTACACATTATGGTAAAGCAATAAAGATATTGAGTATTGAGTACGGCGACATATCAAGCTATACATCGCCAGTATAAGTTGACTTCTCATTGTACGAAAATTCTACAACGTGTAACGTTAAATGCGCAAAACCTGAAAATAGCTTGATCAGGATAACGAGCAGAACTAATTGAACCACTTTTTAATATAGGTCACATTTTTCAAAAAAATCTTCATTAAAAACGTTGCCGTGTCTATTTATTACTAGGTCAAGCAAGCCATTGTCACCGGGCCGCTGGAGTCCTTCCTCGATAAAGCGTTGTCGCAGACGCAAGAAACGATCAGAAAGGCCAGTAAAACTAAAACAGCACATGAAATCTTTATAATTTTTTTAATGACTTATTTCTGCCTGAAATAGGTCAATTGAATTAAAAATCAGTTGGGGTGTCTGAGGTTTTGCGCATTTAGCGTTACACGTTGTATACAATGCACAGTGGTACCGCCGCCGAACAAAGGCGGTCATAAATACTGAAAATCTTATTTAATGCTTTTTATTCGTGGGAAGTGGTTCAAGTAGTAATAAAAACTCATAATATATTAGTGTATATGTAAATTAATACATAATGATATATATTTGATAATTTGTTAACACGAAAAGAATAATAAAATAAATATCAAAATATTAAGTGTGCTTGTCCCCCGTTCTGAAGCGTTATTGACAATAAATCAAAACTATTCATGTTGGGGTGTATTCTCTATGTGTCAAAAAGACACAACTAAATAGATAAATGAAAAATGTATTATTATTATTTGCTTTGACATTGCGCTCTTTTTCTTACGGGGAAGTTTCCGAAGGCCAGTAATATAAGGATCTGAGCTAATTAAAAGTCTGTTAAGTAAATCTGAGTTTGTAAGTTCTCTCGACATTTTTCGAGTGTGATCTCGTCTGAAAGCTTTAAAATGTTTGTTGTTGGCCACTTGAGATAGCTGTCTCAATCGTCTACGTTTTGATCTGTGACTAAGCTGGGAAAAATCTTTTTTTGGACGCCCGCGAGATGGCCCCGCTTCTGGTTGTATTTCTTCATGAACACCTTGCTCAACGCTCCTTCTTAACTCAATACATTCAATGTCTTTCAGCCAATCAGTACTTAAGTAATAACTTTGATTTACTCCTACCTACTTGATTCCAATAATAATCAAGACTTACATAAACAGTATACGATCATCTAAATCCTTAAAGTCTATATTTTCGAGATCACTTAATGATGACAGCAAAACTTCTAATAATCTCAAAGATATACATCCTTGAGAAGGAATACTTGATCAAACTACCTGAAAGAAAAGTTTGAAATTAGTTGCAAAGGACCATGCCCATATTAGCATGGAGCTGAAAGTCAGCAGTGCCATGCAATGCCCAAATTGCAGCTCTATGTCATATGATAACTTTTTAACAGTATTTATATGATATCTAGATTTAATGTCATATAAAGCACCGGTTCAAAAGATATTGGACATTAAACATGATAACTTCCTACCGGTTTTTTATACATTTTATCGTTTACGGACAGCATTGCTATTAGTTTTTCACTAGGAACTTCATGATCATCACGTAAGCTAAGCCAGATCAGTGTTCTTTTATATACTTATCTGTATGTTATCAGATAAACATGTCAGTTATTTGGAATTATCTAGTCTGTCTCCATTGTATAGTGAAACTGAAAATCTTATCAAAATTAATTTATAATTAGTTAAATACTGTATGCACATAATATTCTGTTTTGTTTTTATTTTTATTTTTTTTTTATTCTCTCTTTTTCCTGTTTATTATTATGACAATGGAAGTACTTGCACGTGTATTATATAAATAGTTGTATGTCGCTGCTTTTTCGGGGAACGTTGGCTGCTAAGATACAGGCTTATTGCCTAGTTTAGGAGTCAGAAGTTCGACCTTGAACTTTTGTCACTGTTGTACAACTTACTCTTAAGACAATACCTTGTACTACCTTATATTCCGTACAAATAAATTATTGTTATTATTATTATTATTATAGTGTCAATATGTATGTGAAAACAATTTGGTTAGATACAAAGCTTTAAGTACTCGAGTAAATAATAATATGGAAAGAGACCAAATATGTACTCATGACAAACCGGTGTTTCTAATGAGATTATAAAAGCACATTGCAATAAAATATCATGGGTTGTATTAAACTATCTTTTCATGCGTTTTTATATTTAATTGACATCAATTAACTGCTTGACTCAAAGACAAATATAAAATCGAACAATTGTATTACTGTCTTTTAAGTAAGTACTTAAAAGTAAGTACATACATGGGCCAAAGGACGTGATTCCAGACCGTTATAAATAAAGCATGAATTAATTATTGAAACTGATACGTACTGCAATGTCAACAAGAACGTCTTATTTTATTAAATTTTTTATCCAGTGCTTCATATGATTTAAAATTATCAACATAATTCTAGTTTTTATTTATTAGAGCAATCTTGTAACATAGTTTATCTGGGCATTTCTGGGGCACAGATGGACATTGTCTTTTCGTAGACCTTGCTACGATTGTGTCTACGCCTACGCAGGCGTAGGCCCTTTATAGCAGCCGTCGGCGCAGAATGGCGCAAATCAAAGTATAATATTTTTAAAATATACAGTCTCAACTACAATTTAAGATAGTTGCGAATGTTTGCAAAATCTTGTAAAATTTTGTAGCTCTAAGCAAAGTTATTATATTATTGGAAAAATATACAATAAATTATGTATGACGTAGCACGTAAATATTACAAATATTATCATCATCTGCCTAGCCTTTTCCCAACTATGTTGGGGTCGGTTTCCAGTCTAACCGGATGGAGCTGAATACTAGTACCAACGGCTTAACGTGCTTTCCGAGGCACGGAGGGGTCTTGGTAAAGATGGTCAAACAAATATTATACTGACAATTTATTCAAAATACAATCAAATGTGACAAACATACCTTGCTCTTGAATTTCCATTGCAAAACAAATAGGTGACATATTTATATCACCGGATAGCTCGTTTAATGGTCTATAGAAATATGTAACTTGTTTCTGGAAATTCGAATATGAGTTTTATGGATTAATCACCTATGGTGGAACCACAATGCAATGCGAGTTCAGCTAATACTGGAATTGTTTAGCTTGATATGTCGTCGTGAAATTCTATATGAAGCCAACATAGCTGCTGGCTAAAATTCGGCATAGATACATACTAGACCAGAAATAAGATCTTAGCACACAAAGGTTCATCTTTTCACAATCAACGGAGATATATTAGATGGTCAATGGATCGTTGAACACCCTTCATTCAAATCCGTTCAGCCGATTTTGCGTGGAAGCGTAACAATGAAAAAAAAAAAAAACAAAACTCAATCAAATCTTTCACTTTATAAAATTAGTTTAGATACCAGTGTGACAGTCTCTATGACTAGAAGTATCGTTTTAATGCCAGGATGCTTTACCAGCCTAAGCCCACAACAAGATGTATAATTTTTCTATGAGACAGTTTCAATTCAAAAGTGGTATAGTAATTACGAGGACGACTATACCAATCGTTCTTCAAAGACATAAGTTGCCAATGTCAAAACGACATGTTTGTTACAGTGAAGTGTTGGAGGGATTAGAGCTACGGCCGGGGCTCTCGTTCCTGAACATTGGCTCCGGCACGGGCTACTTCAGCACCCTGGTGGGGCTCATCATCGGGCCCGCCGGCGTCAACCACGGCATCGAGGTGCACCCCTATGTGCTGGATTACGCCATAAAGAAACTCGGACAGTTCATAGAAAATTCGCCCACTTTGGACGAGTTTGAACTCTGCGAACCTAGGTTTTATGGTGGTAAGTAGTTAATATTCCTACACTTTCTTCGGAGTGACATCGGCCTATTCGGGAGAGTCGCTAGTCGTTAATTTTTTATTGAACTCGTAAGACTAAAAATACCTCCACCACTTTAAACTTAGTTACTCATTTAGTTTTACTGTACTTCAAAGATTCAGACTGTTACTATTCCGACCCATATCCCTCAGAATTTGAGTTGCAATGGGCAGACGACAACATTAGAATCTAGATATTCCAGCATCTATTAAAACTAAAAGGAGATACCATTCAAGTTGCATAAAAACCACCCAGTCGTGCTCGTGGACGCAAAAGTTCCGATCAAGATGCGGACATTCATAAAAGGACAAAGTTTGGCCGCAAGGAGTCGGACGGCACGACGCGGCGACGTGCGACCGGTTACGATACTTGGACGTTGCGCGCAGTGTGCGAGCTCCCATAATTGGATAAAATAAAATGCTATGTTTCTATTTGAGGTAATGGACTGAGCATCCCTCCTCTGACTACGCCCTACGACCGCCTGTACTGCGGCGCCGGCTGCCCCGAGCAGTATCAGAACTATTTCAAACAACTCATCAAGGTAGGCCCTAGCCGTCGCAATTCTAGTACCTGCTAACACGAAAATTATATATTTTAGTTGTGTACAGAATTATCCTTTTCTGTAATAGCGTTTAGGATCGGATTTTTAGCAAATCAACCATTCATTAGATGCTGGAGAGGGAGTATATTAATTCTATGTAATTTTTAAAATCTTTGTTAACTCTTTTGCACTTTCGCTCAATCGACTCTGTGATTCAATTCGAGTTCTAATAGAGGTCATTTCATTTTATATCTTATATATCTTATATATATCATATGAATGGTCATTTGATTTTATTCATGTTAGCAGGGCTGTCTCCCTCCTCGGTCTAGGTATGGACACTGCGGGTCCTGCAGGTGGGACACAATGGGCCTCCACGCGACAAACGCGCGTATTTGTGTATGTTCTGTTAGCAATACAGAATGAGCGGTTTGGCTATAACTTTTTGGTTATTATCGCTTCCGTGGAATGAGTGTTATGGGTATATTTTTAAACAAACAGAATTTGTAATGGGATGAATCTTTCGTTAGAAATATTTTGTTATGAGCTGTTAACATAAAAATATTATTATAGTAACGACTTGAATCAAGGTTTAATACTATCCACCCTGTAGGTAGGGTGGGTGATTGAAATAAATGATTTGAGTTTGGCAACATATTTAAAAAAAAAAAATCTGCAAATTATTATTTATTTATTTATTAGATCGCCAACAGAGGCTACACTGTTACATGCATGTTAACATGAACAGGGATAAGTACAAGTGTGCGCTTTCAATTATAGGCGACCACTTAAAATCCAGGTAGGTACAGACGCCAGCACATCAAGCTACCCGAAACTGTCAAATTTTCTCAATCGACTTTGAACCTTATACTTTAGCGATAAAGTTGAAAATCTATTAAAGAAATTTGACAGATTGAAGTAGCTCGATGTGCTGGCGTCTGTACCACAAGTTTAATAAGGAGGAACACATTAAAATAAATCACAATACAATATACGGAAATCATAGAAAGGAAAACAAAATTAAAAGCAAAAGCTAAAGCAAAACAGTATGGGTACAAAATTAAAAAAATAAAGCTAATAGGGCGAGGCCACAACACTGCGTTGCGGCGTCCGCATCGTAAAAATCTACGACGCCGCACAACGCATCGTGGAAATTTCCGATGCGCTGACGCAACGTACAAATCTGCAATGCGACGACGCGCTACCTCGTAGTTAGTGTCCACATTGAATGAGGTGCGCACGTTTCATGATGGCGGATTACGATATCGATTACCTGATATCCTTAGTTCAGGAACGTCCCGTCCTTCGGGACAAAAGTATATCAGACTACAATAACATTTTTTTTTTAGAAACTGAATTGACGGTTAGCGTCTTGTCGTACGATGTCGTATGCGATGAAATTTTTGCGTTGCGTCATCGCATTGTATTGCTGTGCGACGTCGTTTTTGCGATACGACGCCGCAACGCAGTGTTGTGGCCTCGCCCTTATTAATAAAATTGGCCAATACGTTTACCGTGTTTATATGCTTCCCTCAAGGTGGGAGGTGTCCTGGTTATGCCGCTCAACG
>OX451396.1:927191-1065682 GCA_949629135.1 Eremobia ochroleuca | reverse complement strand
GTCAAATTTGTGCAGCCTAATGAATTTTACTTAATTTCTTTAAGGAGCTGCCGTTGCCATACGCACTGAAGAAATACGTCAACCTCGGGCGCTGCTTCGAGTTCTAAGTCGATAGACATATCTTAGCTGAGCGGGGCGTCGCTATCTTATTGAACGTTTCACCCGGGTGCTTACGATGTCTTAACGTGACTCGCGCGCTCACGCAGGTTTGAGAAAAGCAACTCACTGCCCAGCTAGAAGGCCTGAAATCAAAATCAACCGTTTTTTTGTGAAAACTTATAATTTTCTATAGCATGTGTTCATAAAACGTGAGATTTCAAAAATAAATTGAACGACTGACCGAGTACTTATTGATTGAAATCTAACTTTTATACACACATTGTTTAGGTGTATTATAAATTGTCATGAAAAAAATTTTTTAGCGAATAATACGGAAGCACTATTATCGCCCGTGTGTTCGTCTTGCAAAGAACTATTCTTCTGTCATGGCTTCCAACACTACTCAAAAATCACCAGAATCGGATGGCTAATATTTATTTTAAAAAACCCGCGTATTTTTCAATTGAATATCGATTAGCACACCTAGTCAATAATAAACCTATCTAGACAGGGGCGACTGGGCGGTGCCATTTAAAGTAGATCCACGCAGGCCATTTTAATTTAAAATATGTATAGGAGAATATTTTCATCAGGATTTGTAAACAGTCGTACATAATTGTATTCGATTTAACTTTAATAACTAGCCATCTGTATTAACACCCTTAAACCTGCTTTCGGAAAAATCGTGTGATGCAACCCATACAATTGAATAATGAAGAAATAATTAGACCCTATCTACAAAATGATAATTTTCTAGTTTACGCTATATCATGATGGACTATTTCATTGTTCACGTTTTAGACTGGTTTATTAACTTGGGTCACATCACCATCAGATGTTGGACAGTCATTGAATTTCCCATGTATACCATATCCTATCAATCGATCTATAAAGTCATAAATGTTTTAATATACAGTTTAATATTAGTTTTGTCTCTCGTTAATTTGTATACACATAAGTTACCCTAAGCCATAGACAAGAATAACCACACTTACTGTACAACATAGTGTTACCATCGTTCAATAAAAAGGTGGCTAAAAAGGAGCATGACTAATATTAAAAAGTTACAAGCCTGTTGCTCGGTCTCTTTCATAGTGTAACCTTTTTAAATGTAAATAAAATTCACGTAAGCTAAGTTCGCCCACTTATAGTTCTGGGTGCTTCGAATTTCAAAATGAGCCGCCATGTTGTACGCGGCCGAGACTGGAACTTAATTGACGACGTCTAATCAAGCTGTTACAAGCAAAATAGCTCTTACGGCTCAGCATCTCCTTCTCACGTATAGGTGATGCGCCAAGACTGATAATCTTTTATGTTGTAAGAGATTTTCGCTGTGAAGAAAATCACCGTACAACAAATAACTATGTTTATGTTACTACTCCTTTTGGAAATATAATACTATTCCTTTAAAGTAATTATGTAATCTAAGGAAACCACTTCTGGAGAGTAAAGTTGCAACTCGCGTGCACATACTAGTCTCTGCCGTGTGCAATTAAAAATAGACTTTAATATGACCTACCGACGGATTTGATATGTGCCCTGACTGGAGCGGGAAAGAAAATTTGGGAAGATTTACTGAGTAGGTCATACCAATCTTTTGGTTCACGTGACGGTAAGGCCTGCTCATGGCAGTCCTTGGTTGTGTCTCCGTAATCGT
Source organism: Eremobia ochroleuca (assembly GCA_949629135.1). Lineage (NCBI taxonomy): Eukaryota > Metazoa > Arthropoda > Insecta > Lepidoptera > Noctuidae > Eremobia > Eremobia ochroleuca. The sequence continues at coordinate 1,063,926 of OX451396.1, read as the reverse complement.
CCTTTGGGCGCATTATGTCCAATTCGCGAAATGTCCAACTGTCCAATTCTCAATTGGTCCAATTTGCAATTGGTCCAGTTCGCAATTAAGTGACGTCCGTAATGGCGTTTTTGACACGACTCCCACGTGAGATTGGATGAGATTCGGCTCGAAGTAAAAATGCTTAACATTTTTGGAAACAGGTTTTAACCTAAGAGGTAAGGTTTTACCAGCGGAGGTAACGCTGCAATACGTTTGCTGTTTATAAAAACATCAAAAACCGAAAAATAAGAAACGTAACGTATTATCTATCTACTAAACGCCGTTAACGACTTTTTTTAAAATTGTCATACTGCGATCTGCGATGCGGTTCAGCACAATAATCTCTGTGTATGAAAGAGATTTAAAAGAATTAAATTAAAATACGTTAAAAGAATATGTATTCCTAATTAAAGACTGTAATTTGAATTGGTTAATTTGCGAACTGAACCATTTGCGATTTGGACAAATTGCGAATTGGACGTTGTGAGAATTGGACATTTTGAGCCCATTGGACATAATGCGCCCAAAGGGTCATCATCATCTGTGGCTTCATGTTTGGACCCTTCATGTGTGCACACGATCTTGAATGAGTGTGAGAATGCATATGCTATACAGCCCTTATTCAATAGAAGGTTCATTGATTGAGAATCGCTGATGTGTCTTGCACTCATGGAGCTTTGGGATCTCAGTAGGCATCCGATCAGTTGTACAAACTCAAAGAAGTGGGGGTTAGCTACTGCGGAAAAGGCAGACTTTACTACGAAGCCCATGTCTACCTGGTATGGGAAATATGAGTAAACATCCTCCAGTTCTTCGATCTCCAATCGTCAATGTCATCGCCAATCTGATCCACAAAGACTCCAGCACCTCGATGAGTTTGGCTACACCTAAAAGCTGTTGCAGGTATGAGTATGACGTCAGGGCGGCACAGTCTCTGAATCTGGAACCGGTGGTACAAACCCTCATGTTGGCGTATTTGTGATTTGGGAACTTTTTGAAGAACAATATATCAACGCAAGCCACCAATGTGTTGAATTCGCGGTCATTTGACCACCCCAGATAGAGGTCAACAACCTCCGTGGCCTCTGTGGCTGTCTGTGTTATGGCCTTCATTTGCTCAGTGCTCTTTAGGGTGATTCTGTTTTTGTAGTCTACTACATTGGCCCTTATTACCTGATATATACCCGGAACATGCATGCACATCCAGGAGTCGTCATTAGGAGTGGCTGCCGAACTCTACAAGTTCTTTTCTGTTCAAGGTATACTTCAGATCTACAAGGGATAATGGAGTTATCTCTGATCCCTCATCTCCGATCAATGTTCCATAAGACTCCCATTTATCAGTGCTCTTGCACCAGCAATCTCTTTGATGTTGTCATTGATTTGCTTTCGTAATACTGCACGGATCAGGTCAAAGTCGTCATTGATTATCGTCAAACTCAGGATCGGTTTAAGACCAGCGTGATCGCTAAACCATTGTCTTGGATAGGTACTGGATCTCAATCTTCCCTGTCAGGGCACGAGGCTTCTTATTGGTTGAAACATGGTTCATTGATAGACTTATTTTACATATTTAATAATATCTGTTACTTTATCAACATTTTCTATGCCGTTCCTTGGCTAGTACTGCAGTTATAGTAGATTAGTTTACTGTTAAGTAAGACTGTCGGTGCGCTGTCGTTCAAATGGTCGAGAACGCCACAGAGAACTGCGCGAACTTGTCTCATGAGATACATATATATATTTCGACTAAACATTAAACATACCTTACCCTATTATATTATTTACCTTCTGCGTTTTGCGCATTTATTTTTTTCGCGCGTTTATTACTTTGCGCATCCCTTGTGTTATGCCCTTTTTGTGCGTTTCGCGCATACAATGCGTTATGCGGATCCACTGCATGTGCACTTCTGCTACAGGTCTATTAGTGAGTTCATATTCTCCTCCGGAAGGGGTCTTTATATATTTATTGGAGTGGTTTTAGATTCGCGAACATACTAGATAGGGATACCAACTCGAAGACTATATTTATTTTGTTACAACGACGATTTTGTCCGGTGTTATTTCATTCGTCAAGTTGGACCTAGTCAGTGTTTAGTACCTTTGTCTCGTTGCCGCGGCGAGAGCATTTGAACGTAGCGCATAATATATTGTGTCATAGTAAATAGGTACATCAACTTTGGTGGGATACTACGCAGTCACTGTAGCTCTCAAATTACAGATACCTAATGGTGTTTGTTAGTAATTATTAGATAATTCATTAAAATTATTCATTAATTATCAGAAGGTTAATTTTAGGTGTTTCATGTTCAGAATAGTGTTGATGTATCTTGGTAAATAATTAATTCTTCGTATAAAAGTTAACACCATGACATAGCTGCTAGTCACAATGACTCACGAAGTGTGTTACAGATAAAATGTAACCAATTTAAACGCTATTATCTGTAGTACCTACTGATATTATTTGATAATGTATTTGTGCACTTACACAATATGGATAGTAGTGTAAAGCAGATCTAAAAATAAGTATAATTTATATTTATAATAATGTTCACTAAGTCAATGTATTGCTGTTCCTTTTGGCACGAGTAATTTACATTTATCACAGTATTTGCATGACGGTGCTTCTAAACGGGCAATGTTTTATTGCAATAAGCGGCTGCAACACAGTGGCCAACGACATTGCCAGCAATACCAGCCAGACTGTGCAATATTGCAGTAATGTCCCCGCCATATAGAGCCACACATGTTTGGTATGGCGGGGAATAGCCAATGCATCTTCGATAGGTTGCCGGACGATCGATGAGCTATCGAAAATATTGCAAAATTGCCCGGCTAGTTCTATTGTTGTTTCAGCCAGTCTATATTGTTGTGGCATTGTGCATCTTTTTCTACCGCGAAATGAACTTTGGCGTGAGTGACGCCGCGATTAGTTGATATATTCTATGCTTTATTTATTCTGTGCTAGTTGTCACGTTGTTCTTGTGTAGGTATATATTATTAATAATAATAATAAATAAAAAAGTAGGTAATAGTTGGACTAATAATTACATAAATATTTCTTTTATAACAATATATACGCCGCTGCGACAATAGTGGTTTAGTCTGCCATTGTTGCCCGATTGTGTAGGCCGTATAACAGTGTGAATCATGGGCCATACTGTTGTTCATCATGAACCAGCCATAGATTGCTCAGCCATAAGCTGTACTGTAATGTTTTTGTGATGGCCGAGCAATAGTTACCAATAGTACAGCCACACATTGCCGCGAAAGTATAGCCCGTTTAGAAGCACCACTAAAAAAATGTGTTACGTTTCATAAATAACGCACTACAGTAATTCAGACTGAACAGGAGTTCTTTAAAAATCGTGTGATATCGGCATGTTATTCTATATTACAAAATTAAGCGTCATATTCAACCAAAGTTGATTATTTATATCAACTTAGGCTGGGTGCACACTTCACTGTTACAGTTCATTTTAAACGCAAAATCTCAGTATGCTATCTAAATATCGTCGTTATATAATTAAGAAATAGAAGTGATGTAGGATGATTTAAATATAACTGTATCATCAGTAGAATGTGTTCCCAGCTTTGGGGGAGTTACGATGAATGATTATACGATATTAATTTGGTGTACATAATAATATCTTTTGTTTTTGTTGCTAGTAATATTAATTATAATGATTTTATTATGAGGTGCGTTTTTTATTTAGTAGTTGTAATTAGATTTAAGATTCCCATTATTTGTACTAATAGACATTTTGGTAATTAACCACAACAGAAGCAGAATATAATATTACCAATTTATTTGATTTTTGATGGACTGTTTCTAATGAAAAGATCATGAACGTCAGAGAGAGGGGGAAGGAGAGCAGGGAGGCCGTTGCCCAGCAGTGGGACATGAACTGATAGTTAAAAAAAAAAAAATGTTGGTAGCAGGAATTTGAATTTTGTGATGTATGAGATTGAAAACAATTTACATCTGAGATTCTGAATTCAAATATACGTTATTTTAACACATTTGCTAGTAGAGCAAGAGCCCGCGACGACAAAGCTGGAAGCTTTTCTGTGTATGTCCACAATACAGGTAAGAACAATCCCCGAACATGAATTTTGGAATGTGCAACTGGATTGAGGGCTCAATTTTTCAATGTTTAGGAAAAACATTTAGGAAAATTAGTAAATAATAGTAAAAACCTAAAACAAAGGTTTAAAAATGTCTAAAACAAAATAAACGTGTTATCGCCCTATGAAGAGAGCTCTCAGTTCAGACGCTAGAACAAAACATGTTATTTTAAATCTCAAAACCTTATATCATGGTGGCTTTGGCAGGGAACGGGTAGCAAAATATGTGTGTGTGTAGAAAGCTCAGTTTTTATATATTTTATTTGGAATAATATTAGAAATCACGTCGTCTATTGTGAGACAGTACGGTTGCGGTTGCAACCCCTGTCGGACACCCTTAACCCTTTCAGTACGGTTGACGTAAGGTCAACTTTGGGAAGACCGTCTACGAGGCAAGACCGTCTGCGCGCAATAATTTACGTTATTGAATAGATTTGCAGCTTTCTTTGGCGGTAGTTTAACAGTAGCATACTTTGGTTTGAATCTAGTATCATAGATGTCGCTACCAACACCATTGTCCGAGAAAATTGGCTGTCATTTTTTCCCGCGCTTTGAACTACAACAGCAAGTGTTACGAGTAGAAGAAAGAAAAATAAAAAAGTAATTAATCCAGTCAGTTTCTTAGAATACTGACATTCTATAAGTATTTCGATTACTCCTTTATCAATTTTTATGTGTTATAATGGACGAAAATTGTTTAGTTTTATCCAAATTACCTGTTAAAAGTGTACTAGACGGACTTGCCTCAAACAGCACGGAAAGACTCTACAGGCCCTATTTTAAAAAAAGCATAATTATGGACCTATATGAAAGATCTTTCAAGTTATTGCAAATCCAAAATTGTCATCGACAGTGTGTTTTATCACATGGGATAGGGGATACTAAACATTCATTTAAAAGTTGTAATAGATGCCTATTGTTTATTTAAAGATAGTTTTCAATAAAGTAGGTATATTTAGTTATATATATTATATATAGGTATGTATATATAGTCCATGTGTTTGTGTGTTCATGTGTGTGTTCTGATCGTCACGGGCTCTTGGGCTATAGGGATAAGTAATGTGTGCTGTGAGGGTTGCCGTTTCAATGAGCTCACAAAAGTAAAGGCATAATACGTTTATTGTCATTTACACATCGTAGCCTGCTAACATCTATGTCTTAAATAAATACGTAACATTAGGTGAGTATTGCGCGGTGGGTGCTTATATACGGTGTATTTACATTATCCTCTATTGTAATTATATTCTGTACACTGCTGATAACGTTGTCTGTTAAGGACTGATTTGTGGCAATTTTTACTTAAAATACAATAATTTTGGCTAATCATTTGTAACTGTAGAACGAATAGAAATATCTAAACTCAAGTTTGATTAATGAAAATGTATGATTAATTTATTTTCAGCCTCGTTTTGCAATTTAGTTTAATCATTAGCCTATTTGTCCTTCCATTGGATAGGAACTAGCACCATTTGCCAGTTCTACCGTTTATCCTTACAGGCATGTGCGTGTTCTCAGGGTATAGATCATCAGCTGCCGGGGCCTCACAGGCAGTCAGGCCGTTGAGGTGCTTCCTCTGCGGCCTGGGCGTGGCTCGTCCAGCATCGCGGATCCTCTCCCGCGCCCACTTGTCGGCCGCATGCGTCCTCTTCACCGGCCTCTTGCTGCATTCAGTGTCAGTGTGTTTCGCCTCAGAAGTTGGCCGACTTGGCGTCTCCGATTCACTGCCGTTTATCAAAGAATGTGCGCTCCTTGCTTTGTGAAGGGATAGACGTAAAGGTTTCCGCGGAGGTGTTGGTCGTGACTTGACGTCGCTTTCTTTCCTGTCTTCGTTCTTCTTGTAATGGCTCATTCGGGAACAAGTCTCGGAGCCGTAGTCTATCCGCGGCGAGCTGCTGTACATGTCTCCGTTCGGAAAGTCAGACTCTGATTCAAATTCTGAAGATTTTGCACTTCGCGAGTGCAGTTTAGATGTTCTTCTGCTGGATTTGTGAGCGTTCTCTAAGACTTTTCCGTCTATTCTATGATACATGTAATGTCTTTCAGATTCCAGCTGAATATCTTCTGAGCTGTCGTTCTTCTTCATTTTTCTTAGACGCTGAGACCGCTTCAGTTGTTCAATGATTGAAAGTGTTTTCCTCTCAGCCCAGTTAGTCTTCTTGATACTCTCTTCTATTCTGTCAGCTGCTTTCTTTATCTCGTAATGTCTTGGATCAACGCTGACGGTGGAGTGCGTTTCCCGCATGTCTAAGTCGCTGTCTGACCGGAAGTAGTCCTCACATTTAGACCGGCTCAGTCTCTCGTTCTTCATTCGTTGTTTCTCTATGTGTCTTTGGTTCCTCTCGATCATGCGTATCGCTGCGTCGGTCTCGGCGCTGTAGTCGATCCCTCCATGAATGCAGTGATGGGAGAGAGAGTGACGCATTCGTTCGGCTTTGTGTTCGAGGCTGTGGGAGCTGTGGGACCTGTGGTTCAGGGGTGGGGATGCTCTGGGGGATACAGCCGCTCTGGAAGATGCTCCTGAAGCGTTTGACCTCGGTCTGATCATTGGTAGGTTGTTCTCGACGCCGTCAAGTCCCGGTAGTTTGGCGACGATGGCAGTGATGTCTGGTCCTTTCTGGAACACCTGCACCTCGGACTTGGGACTGGGCTTCTGATGGGGTTCCGTCGTGATGTTGATGTTGGTGACGTTCTTCTTCGTCTTGTTCACTGTTATGCAGCTGTCGTTACTGCTCACTGAATGTAACTGGAAAGAGGAAACCGAAGAAATGTTAATGTCGCATGGATAACATGTCACATGTTCTACGGACCAAATGTCAAAAATGTCTTCTTAAATAATTGCTGTTTTGTCTCCATAGTAACCTGCGGATGTCTGCTGAGCAGTTCGGCGACCTGCTCCTCGAGGTAGGAGATGCGGTGCGTCAGCCTGGTGTTGTCGGAGCGCAGGCCTTCCTTCGCCTTTTCGGCATCGTCTGCTGCAGATCTCAGGGATCCTAACTCCGCTCTTAATGATGCAGCTTCGTTCTAGAATAGTAAACCAAGAAATATAGTTACCACACAACAGCAAGGAAATGATATATGTACCTAGTCTGTTAAATTTCTATATTTCTATCTGTAATTCGTATGGTGTACATAATAAAGAGTATTCTATCCAATTCTATAGGTAGATAGGTCTGAATAGCATGATGGCACTTGATGTTGGTGATAATTTATAGTTAGCTGGCCTGCTAACCGTCTCACTGCTATATCCATTTTGTGTCTTTTTCTTCTCTCGTGTACTCATGAGCTATGATATGCTATGCTTTCGGATTTGACTATCGTCACTAGTGCAGGCGATGCGACCGGCCATTTTGTTTTACAAATGATTCTATCCATAATACGCACCTGCGTGAAGCCGTTGGGTGGTTGCGGCGCCTGCGCGGGGCCAGAGCTGCGCAGGAGTACGAGGCGCGCGGGGTTGGCGGCACTCGTGGCGCGCTGCAGGTCTTCCTGGCTGCGGCACGCTAGCACTGATGTGCCGTTCACTTCTATTAGTCTGAGGAACAATAGAAAAATTGGTTTCTTGCGTATTGGACCACCCACAATGAAGAGTTCCGCAGTTGGGATGAATTTATGCCAAGAACAAACTTAACTTTGTTCAAAAAGTTCTCCGATAGAAAAGAAAAGAAAGAAATTACATTTATTTAGCACAGACTAAAAGACACAAACATAAAGAAATGAATAAACTACAAATTTACTTTTTCCTTTACTGGGGCTGTGATGTGAGAACTTGCTTCTTGCCAAATTATTATCGCTTGCTCTATAGGTTTACATTGTTTTGCGGGTACTATAATATGTCGCATGATTTGGCTCTATTTGAAATGGCTGTATTTGTTTTATTGTGGCCGATATAGACCTACCTATTCGATATTAATTTACAACTTGATTCCACCACGCGTTGCTGATAAAAAGGGAAAAAAAAGGGGAAAAAGGGGAAGGCGAATACATACAGACAGACAGACGGACGGACAAGGAAGTGATCCTATGAGGGTTCCGTTTTTTCCTTTTGAAGTACGGAATCATAAAACAATTCAATCAGTAATTATTCGACGAAGATTCTGATAGTCACTGTTAATAATGGATTAGTTTCGAATCCTTTCTTGCAATCATTACCGGTTTTTTTTTTGCGGCAAGTAGGTACCTATACCTACACATCTGGTCACAAGAAAGTATAGCGAATTGCTTAAAATTGATGTCCTCACTGCTGTTAAAACACGCACATTCTATTATATTTCCATGAAAACTACTTTCGCGGTAACTGTAAACGGCACATTAACCACTCAGTAGCGTGTATCCACCGAATTTAAACATTTGATTCGTATTAATTGGTTAATTGTATACATAAGTTGCAAACTATCGCCAATTTCACCGTGCTTAGGTGTGTACTGGTAGGCATTTTAAATGATTGCTTTCTACACGGAGAGAAAATTCTTAGAAATTAATTACTGTGCTCGTCACTAGAATGAGTGCAAGTGACATCTACCGAAAATTTTCTGAGTGACATTGGGAAATATTCACTATTGGTCCAATAAATTTTACTGTGCAGCATAAGAATTTTTACTGTACTACTGTTCCTATTACCACTCAAATACACTCAGATTATGAGACAGCGCAGTAATTTTTCTAAGATTTTTCTCTCCGTGTAGCTGCTTATGTAACGGTTCGGTATGTAGTTGTACGTTGTTATGTTTTCATGGCGCCTGGCCGCTACTGGATTGGCCTATTATTTTGTTGGATCAAATTTTCTGTTGAATGGTGGACCATACGTCCATGCTGAAACTTCAATCTGGCTTAATGGCTAAACTAAGTATTTTGTATGATGTTCCTACTGTAAAGTTAACTGTGGGATGTGGAGAAGGGTACTTGAGTAACACACTAACAGTAGGAATGGATTTCATTTTGATAGTTCAACAACATCCATTGCGTTTTTGAGCAGACAAATTTTTCGAACATGTTAAGCAATGGATTAGCAATATCCTTCAAAATTATTCAGATTTGTGATTTATAGTGTGTTATGCAATCAGGGTAAGTACCTAGTGCACGATATAATCATGCTTTTCGTCTAGTTTTGTCTCACAATGTTTGTGAGGAGCATAAAGCTTATAAAGTGCGTGCTTACCACGCATCGGACAATGTTTGCCAGATACGGAGCGCGTCCCGCAATTCCTGCTCCTTGTGACTATTAATCACAACGTTCCTGAATAATTGTTATGCTCTGAGATAACTTATCTATCAATATGAAACTATTAAAGCCTTGAAGGGAAACATTCATAAGATCTACTATGACATATACAAGAATAATGTCCGATTGACAAATGCGCAAGAGTGGACGGTTGTTAGGATCGATAAATCGTGAAGAATTAATCGTTCGAGTCCTTTTACGTCACGTCAGAGCAATTCACATACAGATATAAGTATTTATTATTATTGCCCTAGGGTACATTCTCTGAGGGCTTTCCTAGGAATGAAAACGCTGTTAGATGATGAGAAGTTATGTTGATCTCGGGCGTAATAAAGAAGAACAATCCATTAAATGGGCGTAGGTATAATATCTGATAATATTTATAAAATCATGAAGACCAGGACCAGTTATCGACGTCTCGTCAATTCCAACAAACTTTTCTTGATTAGTAGGTGGAGCACAACTACTCGACATAGTGAGATGGTAATGATTAACAGCCGTGCGATTCTGTAACCATCTCACCGTGACAGCTTGGGTGAAGTGAGCGTGGAGTGAGCTGTCATTCGCTAGGGATTAACACTACTGAGTGCTCACTTCACTTATGATTTCACGGTGAGATTTTTACAGAATCGACCGGCTGATCTGCGATTCGATCGAAAAATTATTCATTCTGGTTTCTACTGTTTTTCGTCTCAAAGGAACTAGTATTGCGTTCATTAGTATTTACCATAATTAAATAATTCCACGAGAGTTTAACGTAGGAACAGCAGATTTTTTAGAACAGTCCTCTTAGGGCTCCACTACAAATACAAAGGTAAGTATGGATGTTCCATCATTGCATTTACCTACATTTTACAATTAAAATGAACATAATCATATTATAATCTTATAGTGTATGGTCTGTCTATGCGAGTGAAGCCGCAGTTAAAAGCTATGCAGTATAAGCTAGGTTAGCTAGGTAACATAGTTCATGAGCGTACCCGTAGGTATGCACCTAGAGAAGCTTTAGAATATTTTGCAAACTCTCTCAGTGGTGAAGCGGCAATGTTATTTGTGAGCATTCTAAACGGACATGTATTGATGGCCTGACCGCGGCGCGGGCGCAGGGTCCTCGTACTTGTGCTTTAGCGCCATAAGTCACAGATATTCCTTTTTGTTTTGCTACTGTACTGTTTTAAGTTGCGCACACGGTTGCTGTTTAGTTACATGGTTTGTTAAAAAAACTATAAAGATAAAACCTTTGTTTTTACTCCGTGACTTCGGTTTTCTGTCTAGTAGCTTAGTAGATCATTATTTAGCCTTAAAAGGACCTATTCTCTTAGAAATATGTAAAATTATGTAAGTTATTCAAATATTCTATTATGCCAAAACAAAATAAAGAGATGAAACCAGAGATCGCATATCTAGCGAAGCAACCAGGTAGATACTTGGCGCGGTGTGTGGCCGTCACAACTGCCAAGAAATTCCATGCACTAATGTAAATTACTTCGACAGTGTTTGCCCACAGTCTGAGGCCCATCGTTGCCCATCTATGGGCACAGATAACATCGCGATGGTCGTGATTGTGGGCCGCTGACCCACGATGTTGCGTTTGCGCAGATGCGCGAGCGAAATTGCGTAGTTATTGCGCGCTATAAAGTGGTGAGTGCGGAGATTGCATCGTAAAGCGTTTTATGCGAGTTTTGGTGTTTCGTGAATGGATGTTATGACTATTTCTCCGAGTTCAATGGTTTCATGTAGCGACTCACGGCTACAGTTTACGTGTTTCCGTGTCGTCTTTTTTTTTAGCGAGTTCCTTGGAATTCCTAAAGCGAGTTGAATGAAAAATGGCCAAATACCTTATTTCCCACAATAGCAGGAAGTTATAACCACATCAATAAAATGCTGCCTCTGGCCCACATTTCTATTAAGTAGTCTGAAGTGCAGTTACTACCTAAACTGTATTTTAGGTATTATGTTCTTACCTGTCTCCAGCCTTAAGCCCCGTGTTGTCCCCGGGCCACTCCACCAGCATGCCGGCGCCGCGAGGGACTGCGCCCCACGTACCCTCGCGCGCCTCCGCCGTCACCACAGTCGCGCACCCGCCGCACTCCCGCACCGCACTAAGGACAACAGATTCAGTTATATTTTTGGACAACATAAAAACTTTTTTATAAAAAAAAAACCAACCGACTTCCAAAAAAACACTACAATGTGAAAAATAACTTTAATTTTGGAAATCGGTGTCGTTGGTTCCGCATTTTCGTTTTTTGACACCGCATTTTTCACTTTTTAGTTATACCTACCCCAAACAAATTCATATAACACTATACTTGCTATGTAAATATCAGTGACAGAAAGCTGCATCTGCGTTTATAGGGTACAGACGTGATGTTATGTTGTGCGATTCAATGCATACATATGCGATAGCAGCAATCGCGGTTGTTTTACTGGTATTTATTGAAGAGTTCCGTAGTCTATCTCCGAAACTCATCACGAGATCTTTACGAAATTTAAATGGGACCATTTCGGAATAAACCTCTATCGAACAAAAAAATTTGAAGAACAAGAATTTTCCTAATCTGTCCATATATGACGGAGTTATGCCCGAACATACATTAAAAAAAAAATATATATATAGGCATATAAACATCCGAATTGATAACCTCCTCCGTTTTGAAGTCGGTTAAAAATGCTTTGTGGAGGAGGTCATCACGTCGTAATCCACAAATACAAGGACTCCAAAAATATAAGCATTAGCATTTAAGCATTTTACTCTCCTATTGAGGAGAAAATGCTGGAGAAAAACTTTGTACTTAATATGGATGTACTACCTACCTACAAGTACATCTCTGCCTTACCCTTCGGAGAAAACAGGTGTGATGGCATATGTACCTAACTTTGTTCACTCTGTTATTTATGTATTTCCAAAGCACAAGGAAGGTTACCGATGCGTTTCATCGGACATTCCCAAGCTACTGATGCATAGGGTCTTGTGTTAGACTTCCAGGTCCAAAATATTTGTGTACGTATTACGGGGACTTTAAAAATTAAGCAAGACCGTCTTCGCAGCAGTTTCTCGACGGTAAAAACTCGCCTATTCGTGCATCACATAGCAGCTGTTCCGAGATCCGCAAGTATGGAAATTACAATAGGTTACACAGTTTGGTAAAAAGTTTTAATTAAAAGATATATTTCACTGAACGACACGAGACATACATCGATCGACTTATAATTATTAAAAGACCGACTATCTATAGAGATAGAAATCTCGCTCGAGTTCACGTACGTACCTATATCAAGTTTTTGTGATATGTTATTGTTATGGAGAAATGCAACGAATATCACTATTGTTTTGTCAATCTAATGTGTATTTTAATATTAAGCTTGTTGCAGTCGTTTTTATTTCTTCGCTGCATGGTTTCTCGATAAAAGAAGACCTCATTTCTTTTAGGAAAGGAATATAATATAGTAAGAGATTTTGTATCGTGGGATTCGTCTATAAGATTTTTGATTTATTTATTTACTAGCTTTTGCCCGCGACTTCGTCCGCATTTCCGTCGTTTTTCGTAAAAAAGTAACATATGTCCTTCCTCACGGTTCAGTGGTTTTGATGTAACAGACAGATTAACTGTCGTATTTTAGTAGGGAAATATAATATGTCAATCCACAATACTGTTGAAAAATATCGCAATAAGGAACCGCAGAATATTATTATTAATAGCATTGCCCGCGACTCCGTCAGCATGTAACTTCTTAAACTCTTCTTCTTCTTCTTGTTATTAAGTTAATGTATTGGTAATATTGTTTAGATCACTTTCACATGAGGCTTAAGTACCTATAGAACGAAAATACTTCAGCGCAAAGCTTCCGGGTAAACTATGTTGAAAGTTGGAAAATTATTTGGTATTATGGGAAAAACTAGTAGTACTTATAATAACATCTAAAAATAATAACTATTATACTTTACTAAGTTTCGTAAATAAAATAAAACAAAATAAAAACAATAACATATAGCTTACTTTAATCTACACTACTCGTATAACATAAAAAAAAAACATCAGTATTTTTGCGAATTCATTCAAATGGCATGTAAATACATCGCTCTTTACGTGAAGATTGTTAATAACCCGAATTGCGTGGGTCAAGGGTGTTTTGGCGAGAAGGTTAGATATTCCTGTCTGTGTCAAAGCATATACAACGTGGAATGTTAAATGCGCAAAACCTCAGACACCCCAACTGATTTTTAGTTCAATTGACCTATTTCAGAGCGAAAATAAATCATTTAACAAATTGTACAGGTTTTATGTGCTGTTTCAGTTTTACTGGCAATTCTGATCGTTTCTTGCGTCTGCGACGACGCTCTATCGAAGGAGGAGTCGTCACCGGGCCGCTGCGCCGCGATGGCTTGACCTATTAATAAATAGACACGGCAACGTTTTTAATGAAGATTTCTTGAAAAATGTGGCCTATATTGAAAAGTGGTTCAATGGATTCTGCTCGTTATTCTGATCAAACTATTTTCAGGTTTTGCCTTTTATCTCCCGTACGCAAAATACGCGAATTGACGTGGAGTTGCGGACACCAGCCCGTGTTACGTATTACCTAGTATGAACCTCCCATTCTACATGTTTTTATAGTCGCGGTACTGGGTAGTCTACTAGCGTGGAGGTGAAATATGAAACCCATAAAATTCCCGGTCTGACTGGTTGTAAAAAAACGAACATGTCGAACGCTCACGACTCACGAGCGTCGAGCTTGCCCGAGGGCACAGGCCGGTGGACAAGTGGAAATACCAATACTTGTAAAAACTTAGCAACCCTCTGTAGATAAATGCTAGGTACTCTTAAGAACATAAAACACCTGTAGTCTTTCATGGTCTTATTTTCAAAATTTGAGTATATGTAAATGTGAATGGCTATAAGAGCAGAGGAAGACCAAAAACGATGGAAGGACTGTTTAACGATGATATGGCAGAGAGGGGGATTACTACTTATAGAGACGACTCATAGACAAGTATGGAAGATGAAGACATGCTGCGTCGACCCCAAATAAATTGTGGAAAGGGCAGGAGAACGATTGTCTTTCATGGCCTCTTCCTTTATCAACTTTTATTGACTCCAATGAGAGAGAGAAAAGAGTTTCCCTACTTTGTTTTACTAGACGTGCGAAAGAGTTCATTACTTTTATTTTGTGACCTCCACTTGATCTCCAGTTTAATACAGTTAGACTCGCACTCCACTTGCGTGAATTTGCGCACGCTTGTACCACTGACAATTTAACAAGGTGTAGGTAGCTTTACTTTGAGATGCAAGTGTAGGTAATTAATGTTGTTGTATGTAGTGCTATATTTAATACATAATACTAACTACGACCCCAAGTCACGCACGAGGTCGAGGGCACCGGTCAGCGCGCTTACCGTAATAAAATATCATATTTCCTTAATCTTCTTCTATTATTTATAATTGCAAAAATAACTGAGATAAGTGTAATTCCCAGCAATATTCTTTGCTGTCATCAAAGGGGTAGAAGTGAACGATATATCTCAAAATGTTTTGAAAACTATTAAACTACAGGAAAAGTCTGGAACAACCTCCCACGGTTTTCTTCTTTCTTCTTTTGGATTTCCCTTCAGTTTTAGATACATTTCATACAAAAAACATAGTAGGTACCTAATATTGTTTTGCTAAAGTATTAAATATGTCATGTCACCACATGGAGAAAATTGTGGTCACGTTATGTGTTAGTGCGTGTAACAATGTGCTCGTGGTTAATACACACAATATTGAATTACCTACGTATTTATTTATCGCTGTGTCAATCTCATTTCCGTATTTGATGGTTGCTAGAAAACCCGGAGATTTTTTACCAATCTAATCGTTGTTGTCGTTGCAATAATTGCTATTTGTTTTAGTCAATGTTGTTGAACAAATTTTAAAAAGCGTTATTTAGTTTTTAGGGTCCGTACCCAACGGGTTCCAACGGGACCCTATTACTAAGGCTCCGCTGTCCGTCCGTCTGTCACAGGACTGTATCCTTATAACCGTAACAGATAAACGAAGTTTTCACAGAGTGTGTACATGTGAAAACTACTATGGCCGCTATAACAACTTACCATTTTAATAAAATTAAAGAGGTATACACGAAACGAAAATATATGTATGGTTAAATGTTGTACGGAACCCTTAGTGAGCGAGTTCGACTCGCACTTGACCGCTTTTTAAAATGTCTTTTTAATTTCACATTCGTCGCTCACAAATTTTCGTAGCTACATATAATTACGTAATTCAATAAGATCTCTGAGAGTATATCGTAATCGTAAGTATTCAATCCTGAGTGAAAATAGACACATTCATATTATAGGAAAGTTTCTTAAATGATACAGATACAATGTTGCATAGAGATCATACAGATATCTCATCAATATTACAATATTCGAGTCCAGCTGTGATACGAATAGTTCCTGATAGGTTTGCTTATTGTCATACAATACTATGGTCACTTGGTTAATCTAGATTGGGAACAGATAAAATGCACGTAATTTAACCAAAATGCAATACTTGAATCTATTCTGGAACAACCGGAAAATTCAATATAAAGGTAGTTAGGTATATGCACGGAGGGTATATGATTCTCTGATGATTTCTTTAGGTCGCTCAACGTTCGGGACATACCAGCGGGGTAATTGCGTAACGCTATCAGTAGTAACGGCTTTCATTTTGACAGTTCAAAAACATTCATTGCGTTATTTACGTTTTTGAGCTACTACTACTGACTAATTTTTCGAACATATGAAGCAATTGATAAGCAATATCCTTGAAAACGATTCAGATTGTGATTGAATATGCGTTACGCAATTAGGGTGCACTTTGCTCTCGCCGTCACAGATTAAGGAAATTACGTATTTCCATGCGAATAAAAAATTGGATCCAGACCGATAACCCCAATACCTTCAGTTAGGAAAAGGCTGAGTGTATATCACCGAATTATTCTACGCAATAATATTGACGTTTCGCCCACCCCACCGTTTCTCTCCACAGGTTCCTAAGTTCTAAACTTGTAGTGTACCTACTGTTTCTAGCCACTTTTCACCTATACCCAATACATTGTGCGGACGGCAATATAAAAGGCGATCAATCCGTAATCAATCCGCTCAGAAACGCGCAGCGTAAGATTGCGCGCCTTGTAGGGCGCAAATAAATAAAATATCGGCCGTTATCGTCCGGGCGCTCCCGGGCAGCACGTGAGCCGCTCGTATGGCAGCCGATTTATTAGCGACGCTGTTTTAGCCTATTATGGAGTTATAGGAATTTTGCGTTAATGGTCGCACATGGACGTGATCAAAGAAATTGGAAGCCTTACACAGACTATGGCTTAGTCTTTTACGACTATCTACACAAGAGGAGAGTTTTGTCGTTTGATTTGTGACTATGATCAATATTACATCGAACAATCCCGCACAGTCGGTTCAATTTGTAAAACTCGCAGTCTCATGTTTAAATCTCGCACTTCTCATAGGAACACATTGACACGTATAGGTCATTAAACTCTTTCAAAATCCTTTCAAAGTTAAGAACGGCCGTGAAATAATAAAGTTATTACCTAGGTACTGGCAACAGCGTGTTAAACCTGCCATAAGGGTCTTATTTCCGATGCCTTTGACATAGACTAATAAAAACCAGTTCGCTCAATATTTATGGGGACCATCACAAAGTCGCTTAACGTTGTAGTAACAGCACAAGTTATCACACATAAACTGTGCTATAACACGAGTACACGAGCAAAGAATACGTCTTTTATTTAGCATGAGGCACTTACTTGAATAGAAAGTAGAATATTTATAGCGTGTGCTCTCTCCGGTTAAGGATACAGCGAGTATCTCATAGGAGATATAAAATTGAGGCACTTCTTGTGGAACTTTATTGACGAGATTACAAGTGTTACCTGGGCTGATACATAGAAGAAAATAAAAGCTCATGGTTCGGTGTGGATTGGACACAGACATTATTTACATTCATAAAGGGCTACCACTATGCATATCGTCATGGGGTGGTTACTCGGGTAACCCGGGTAATTCGGGTAATACTTACTGCTAGGTCCTAGCAAAAACTTGTAGTTGTTGTTTATACAACGTGTAACGTTAAATGCGCAAAACCTCAGACACCCCAACTGTTTTTTAATTCAATTGACCTATTTCAGAGAGAAAATAAGTCATTAAAAAATTGTAAAGGTTTTATGTGCTGTTTCAGTTTTACTGGCCATTCTGATCGTTTCTTGCGTCTGCGACGACGCTTTATCGAGGGAGGAGTCGTCACCGGGCCGCTGCGCCGCGCTGACATAGGCTTGCTCGACCTATTAATAAATAGACACGGCAACGTTTTTAATGAAGATTTTTTGAAAAATGTGACCTATATTAAAAAGTGGTTCAATTAATTCTGCTCGTTATTCTGATCAAACTATTTTCAGGTTTTGCGTATTTAACGTTACACGTTGTATAGCTCATAGAAAATTGGTTTAAAACAGCGGCGCCAGCGCTCACATGCCGCGGCGCACGCGTACCGCCGACTGACGACGGATGTTGCGCTTAGCTAATGTGCGTATGACACGGGCAGCGCTGTTTGTGACGGCTACTCTTTATTTTTATTTCCTTTTATAAAACTGCCCTTGATTTAAATACTAAATCATACCGAATTAATAAAAATACATAATAAATGTGTGAAATAATAATGATAGGTACTTCTTAGTATTATCACTCGATTTAGGGTCAATGATGAATTCGTTAATTTTTTTATTATTTAGCCACGAAGATGCAAGTTGCATTTTCGTGGCTAAATAATAACAGCAGCACGGGCCGATCTTCAAGGTTAAGCAACGTTCGCCGAGGTCGGTCCGTGGACAGGTGACCATTTATTACATACCGAGACTGCTCCGTGCCTCGGAAAGCACTTTAAGCAGTTGGTCCTGGCTGTTGTCAGTGGTTACGGGTATTCAGAAGCTCGAAAGTCCGACAACCAAGGGGTATCGTGTTACCCAGTAACTGGGTTGTCGAGTCGCTCCCTGTAAAATACTAGTATTCGGGTGCAGCCGTTTAGATTGGAAGCCTACCCCAACATAGTTAGGAAAAGGCTCGACAGATGATGATTTCATCAATTTTCTAATGCATCATTTAATAGCACAATAATTATTCAGACAATGCCTGCCACGCGGAGGAAGATGCTGCCACTCTTAATACATTCTTAATTACTTTAGTTGGTTACTACTTTGGGTCAATTCCCACACGTGGAGTGAAATGACTTAATTTGCGATTTGATGAGGCATTTTAATAACTAATAAAAGTAAATGTCTTCATTTGAACTATTACGTTTTATTACCTCTTATTAAATATGGCTTCGCCCCGTCTTCATTATTCTCATACACAGGGCAAGTGATTTCCTATACATACAGTCGTAGATATTTTAAAAGACATCGTCAGAAAAACCATCCGCCTGATTGCAGGACGCTGACTCTTCTTTAAAAGTAATAATACATCAATGCTCATTCATACAAAATCTAAAATAGGTGAATAACAAAGTAAATGTGTCAGCCCCGTCCTCAGTGACGAGAACATCGTACTAAGAAAATATGATCGCTTTTTGTCATCAATTTTTAAAACTCTTTTCCTCTTTTTGGTGCTCAGGCAATGCTATTACTTTTCAACTTTTGACGTTGGATCGACAAAAACCCTTAAAATAATCCCAATAATTCTTAAGGACTATATCGTGCACCAAAATTATTCTAGCAACTATCTAATAATCAGTTTGCGTGGGCATCCGGCAATCATTACCACATTACGAACCGACGTCGTCGCTGCGTGCATTAGTACGCACGCACGGCAAGACACTATCTGTGTCCCTCAGTTTATCGAATTAGTCGACTATTTTCATGATAGCTATCATGTATATAAAGAAAATTACTGCCATTAGGTGATTATATGCCCGCAACGTAAATACCTGTGAGTTTTGGTTTGTCACTTAGCTTTCAACACATCTTGTAAATACGGAAAGTTTTCTTGAAAGCGTAGCACGTGCACTACCGGATATAGTTATTTGTATGCTATTGATATATTTCCGGTTTCTTTTCGTCAATGGTACAAGATACTTTACTAAGCGCTAGCTTTTGTGCTTCTGCAAAATCAGGATATAGAACTGCTGTCCACGGCTTTAACTTTATGACACCCGGCTAGTAGCCGATATTATTCTAACTTTCCTTTAGGCTTGTTAATCATAGCTGAGGTGACATTGCAGATTTATGTGCTTATTAACAAGCTGACATTTATGCAAAGAATGTGTCACATTAATCGCAGGATAGTTTTACAACAAGTTGTTACATGATCGTCATGCAGTCTTCTTCTGCAGTAAATCAGAGCAGAACTTTACACAAACTGTGCGCGAGTTGCATTGTATTTGAAGCTTTGTATCATACCACTTCGGGTGTGGGTAGCTAAGGTGTCTGATCCTCGATGATCATTAGCAAGTCAATTGATAACTCTTCCAGGGTTCATCTACGAAGTGGCAACGTCTGACCCTCTTAACTATATGGAGTCCTTCATGCACCATCTAGCTTAATTGAAAATTGATCCACGGCTCTGTTTCTATGATTGTATTCTATGTTTAGATCGTGTTTTATTTTTTTGGATTTAGATCCCATAATGTGCTAATGGAGCTCTTCATCTTAATGTGTATTTCTAAGCACTAATATGCAGTGGCCTGCTCTAGTCTGCGCCTCGTCTGTAAACCACTTCTGTGAGCACTTTCACTCAAATTCATGTTCACACTCATAAATCAGTCGAAATTTCGTACACTATCGTGAGTCTTCCCACGAGAGAAATCACAAGTAATGTAAAATTATATTATCTTAAATGAAGGCTTGTTATGTATGATATATGATGAAGTTTGTTTCTTTGTTGTATTATGTGCTTTTGATTTTCATTAAGTCATCTTGATTGCATGATTTCTTACAAGATAACGCAAGATCTTCGGCCGTTATTAGCCATTGTGGTATTTACTTTCGTTTATAAGACTGGGAATTTAATAAAGTCATTATGTATTATAATTATGATAACATACTACAACACGTGGTAAGCTAGGGATTACATATATCATTGTGAACTTAAGTGCTTTCGTAGAAATAGAGATTTCGTTTGTTTTGGCTTGCTACCGCATCATCTGACATCGAAATGTAATACATATATGGTTACTTGCTATTCACATTTTGTTGGTTATTACTAACCATTTATTTTATTAGGATGTCTCATAAGTTCTTGCAATATTTTATTTTACTCGAATTTTCTCGTATTTAAACTAAAACGAATTCAAGAAAGTTCTAGATCTTTCTAGTAAGGATGAGTATCTTTTATGGTGAGGGTATAAACAGGCGCGGACGCAACGCAATAATTAGTCTTCAGTGAAAATGGATCAGCGTCAACTGCGAGCTATTATGCTATATGAGCATCGACTTAAAGTCTCTTCAACAGAAACGGCTAAAAAGATTAACACTGCATTTGGACCGGGTACTACTAGCGATCGGACTGTTCTTTTCTGGTACAAGCGTTTTGACACCGGTGATATAAGCTGCGAAGATCAACCTCGCCCAGGCCGACCAACCAGCTTCGATGAAGATGCCTTGCGTCACGAACTTGAGCTACATCCAAACTATAGTACGCGCGATTTAGAGAAGGCGCTTGGACCATCCCACGTGACTATAGATCGTTATCTCAAATCGATGGGATATCGCAAAGTGATGTCACGTTGGACACCTCATGCGTTAATGGACCATGACCGGGCCGTTCGTATGGCCATTTGTCAAAGTTTGTTACTTCGTCCGCACAGACGAGACTTTCTCAAGGACATTATTACATGTGAAGAGAGCTGGATACATTATGAAACTAACACACGTCATGCCTATGGGATTCCTCGCGGGCAAAACCCACCAGCCCAGCCTAAACTTAATGAACACGGTCGTAAGATTGTGTTGTCTGTTTTCTGGGATTGGCAAGGAATGATTTTCTGGGAACTCCTCGAATCTCATCAGACTATTAACGCCAATCTGTATACGCAGCAGCTTTGCAAACTAGCAGAGATGTTAAAAATTAAGCGGCCAAAACGACTTGGAGTCCAACTTTTGCATGACAACGCACGACCTCATTGCGCCAAGTTAACACATAAACAGCTGCAGGAGCTAGGATGGCTGACTCTTCCACATCCACCGTATAGCCCGGATCTTGCGCCTTCAGACTTTTATTTATTTTGAGCTCTTAAAGTTCATTTACTAGGAAAAAAATTCGAAAAATCTGGAAGTATTCAAATTGAACTTGAAAATTGTTTCGAGTCCCAGCCTGCCTGATTTTGGGAGAAGGGTATTCAAATTTTGCCCAGTAGATGGCTGACTGTTGTTGATAACGAGGGAGACTATATAATTGATTAAATGTATTTTTATTAATAAAAAAATATTAATAATAATTTGTTTTTTAACTGGCAATAATTTATGAGATAACCTAATATTATCAACCGAACGTAAACGTAGCGTAGCAGGTAGCATCATTAAACTTACTTCCACCATAGTATGAAAATCTCAGATAAAATTGAACTTATTTCCATGAATAATTAGGGAAGTATTACCATCTACAAAATACATATTAGCAGACAGTAACAGTACTTATGCCGTCGTTTGCGGAAATCATAAAGTCATACACCGTGTGACGTTTGACAAAGGTGTGAACCAATTAGCAGCGCGTGCAGTTTTTGTTCAGGAGAGGACGTTTATGGGCTCACAGTGACGTGGGTATGTTGTGTCAGTTCTTGCGTTCATCAAACGAACGGGACTTGACACAGTTCGGATGATGTGTTTTAAATCCGTCAAAATGCTTTCATTAAGCCTCTGGGTATGTATGAGATAGAGCGCTGATTTAGTAGCGGATAAGTGACATAAACTGTCTTCACGAGGCATCGCGTTTTTACAATCCTGCGGCTTTCGTTAGAAAGTTACTTTAAGTAGAGGATATATATTTTTTTAAATTTGGATATTATTCATAATATGTTTATATAGTACAAAGAAGACTATATAATATAGCCACAGAAACGTGTGACAGATTTAATTCTAAAGAAACGTCTCCGCTACTATCCGACATTTTCAACTATACCCTCTAGTACGAGTACTCTTCTGCTTACCAAGAGATGCGCGCAAGCTGCGTTCACAGTGACAGTTCCACTCGCTTTCCAGGAAACGTATTAGGGTGCCTAATTTGCTGCTTTTAAACGAAGGTCTGAGCAATTTGCGTAATTTCAAGTATCTTAAATTGTATGTTATTAAATGCAGACCTTTGAGTGTTTGGAAAGGTTTGCGAGCAAATTCTGGAGAAAATAGCGTGTGTTTAAGGATCCCCTGTTTTGATGGACAGTACCGTTTAACTCCACGAAAATAAGTAAAGGATGAATTGTTAGAATGACACAATAAACGTTAAAACCGTAATTTTTATTGACACAATTAGGTATTATTACTAGTAGGTAGTATTGAGTATAAAATCGAATGGGTTTGAGATTCTAAGGAAACTATTGGAAAAATACTACTGAATGGCATAAAAGGCTACGATTCATGTTCTCAGTGCTGTTCAAGTCATATGGCAGTCGTTCGGAGAAAAGCGCTGTTTTATCGCAGTTTATAGACACGATTGAGCAATTAAATCGTGTTGCCGTATTTCTCGGGGTGGCACAAGGTGGCACTACGTGGCACCAGCTCATTTTCCGGAAGCAGACCACAGCCTAGCAGAAAACAAGATAAGCATTGTATAATATCGGTTCGAATAACCACAGTGCGAATTATAGAAGAGCGAGGCAAGTGAAACTACTAACACTAACAACTAAAATACAAATCACCCCAACCCGTAATATCTGGATCAAGCGACATCCCACTAGTTCCAATTTCAAAAGAGCACATTAAGAAACGTACGTTCGGCGAGTCCAATAGGTTTGTAGAAGACGGGGACTAAACTAGATATACAACATTATTTTTAGTATATTGCAAACCTGCCGTGCGATTCTGTAACCATCTCACCGTGAAAACTTGGGTGAATTGAGCTTAGAGTGAGTAGTCAATAGTGTCAATCCCTAGCATCAGCATGACTCACAGTTCACTCTAAGCTCACTTCACCTTAGTTATCACGGTCAGATTTTTCCAGAATCGACCGGCTGAATTGTAGTTTCTTCAGAATAAGTAACTGAATCGATTCCAATAATTTTTACACCATGTTATATTTTTTCCTAAAAATATTTAAAAAAGGGTACAAGTTGCACACCGAGCGACACTAATTGTAAGTACATATCCGCAATCATATACACACAACACAGGTCATGCCTAGTCAGCCGGCGGCGCGTGATAAGTGGTAACCATCTTTTAGTACGGACAAGCTTATAATTTTGTGATGTATGTACCATGATACAGTTTTGAAATTTTGTATATGAAATCTTTACATAAAAATACTAGACAAGTGTTTCGGGTTTCGCATATACTAAAAGTAATCTTGTATAGTGAAAAATCGTGCGAATTAGAAATCAAGAATGGAGGTTTTTCCAAGTTGGCAAGTGTAATAAGTTACAATACGCTCATTTTTATTGTAATGTTTAAAAAAGATAAAAATGATTAAAGTAATTGCAAACACAAATCTAGACAATTATTCTACAACGGTTTTGTTACTAGGTAATAGTACTGGCATTACCAGAAAGGACATAGTGGAAGGTGTGAACACCTTATTAAAGTTAAGCACAGGTAGCTAATGTTGTGTGCTGTACTCACAGAACAGATAAAAGAGGTTAGAAAGGAAATAGTTCCTGATTTGTATTAGGCCGCGTGTCCACGGCAAGACATTTTTCGTGTCGGCTACAGACAAGATGAAAATATTCATGTACATGAGAAGAATTTTGTCGGGTCTATGCATGAAAGAATGTCGTGTCTGTTGCAGACAAGAAAAAATCTAGTATGTACACGGTACGAATTGTTTCGTTCAGTCATGATTTAAACATTGTAAGGTGTACATCGTGTCGTGTTTGCATTGTGAATTGTGGGAAATAATGTTACCTACCAAGCAAAAAAAAAATGGTGTTTGCCTATTATATAATAGGCAAACACCATTTTTTTAGAAAATAGAAAATTTAAAAAGAAAACTAATTCCAAGAGAAAATACTGGGTGCATCCTATGTTAAGTCAAAAACATGAGTTTGCTAACTTCTACTTTGAACTGCGACAGTATGAGGAAAAGTTCGTCCTTTATTTTCGTATGAAAATCACTTCGTTTGATAAATTACTGGCTGCTATAGAAAATAAAATAAAACATGAGAGTAATAAAATGCATGAAAGTATTCCCCCGTACATCAGATTGGCTGTTACTTTGAGGTAAGCAAATACAATATTATCTTAATATTTTTAAAGTAGTTTTATTATTATTAAATTGTAACAGATGAATTAGTGCGTTTCATATTCTTTTTGTGGAGATTCCCTTGAAAAATCAAAATCAAATTTCTCTCCATGCTTCGAACGTAGGTACGCCGTTTATCTTTATAAATGTCTAAAATTTTATCCCACAACACGGGTCGATCCTCTATTAAAGTTATAAGTGAATCAAGCATTTTATAAAAACGTAAACAACACAAGTCCACACGCTCAAACGTTCTCATGTGCACTGTACACACCGCTCCCCGCCCCCTACAGATCGCGTCGTGTCAGGCGCAGACAAGATTTTTGTCTTGTGCAGCGCCGACTCAGTGTACACTAGTCGTGTGTAGAAACGACACGAATTCTTGCATAGACCCGGCGATTTTTCTTGCCGTGTACAAGCGCCCTAACTCTTTAAACTAATTAGTAAGACAAGAGAAGCTACCCCTTCAAATAACCAATTACTATTAGAGAATATTAAAACGGTATCTTCTGGCAATATTACTCGGAATAATAAAAAAAAAAAACTCAAAGGAGAGCATCATATTTTAAAATCTTTGAATCTGTTGAACCAAAAATACGATTCGATAAAAAATTACACCTGTGACGCAGGAGCCGGCGCCGCTCAATCTGAAGTACCTAAATATGGCTTTTGTTACGTATTTCGCACGCTCCGCCTTCGTGCAGTTCGTCATTTCTCTTTCTAACCCTTAGGTTATGTTTAAGTTAAAAAAAAGATAGGTAGCATTATTTCACACACACTCGTGGTACGCACACGTGACGCACACACACACACACACACGTGGCACACACACATGTACACGTGACACACGTGCTTCACACACATACACACGTGACACACACTCATACCCACACACACCCATACACACACTTACAGACGTGACAGATACATACAGACGTGACACACCCATACACACGTTACACACACATACACACGTGACACACACGCATGTACACGTGACACACACATACACACACACGAGACGCACACACACACACACACACACACACACACACACGTGGCACACGCACATAAACACGTGACACACACGTACACACGTGACACATATACTCACACACGTGACGCACACACACGTGGCACACAGATGCGAGACACATACACACGTGACACACAAATACACGCGTGACGCACCCTGACGTGACACACTCATACACAAGTTATACACACATACACACGTGACACACACGCATATATACGTGACACACATATACACCTGACACACACGTGACACATACATATACACCTGACACACCAGTGACACACACATACACACACACGTGACACATACACACATACACACGTGACACAGACACATACACACGTGACTCACATGCATACAAACGTGACACACACGCAGATACACGTGACACACACACATACACATGTGACACAAACGCATACAAACGCGACACACACGCATACACACGGGACACACACAAACATACACACGTGACCCGCACGCATACACACGTGACTTACACCTACACACGTGACTCACATGCATACACACGTGACACACACGCACATACACGTGCCACACAGGCGTACACACGTGACACAGACACATACACACGTGACACACACACATACACACGTGACACAGGTGGGTCACGTGTGTCTCACGTGTGGACGTATGTGTATGTCACGTGTGTGTGTTTAAGTCACGAGTTTATGGGGTGTGCATGTGGTGGATGACGATGACGATGACGATGATGATGACGATGACGATGACGATGATGATGATGATGACGATGACGATGACGATGACGGTGACGATGACGATGACGATGACGATGACGATGACGATGAGCAAAGCAAGAATGCTTACTCAGTCTTGGTCTTGGTCTTGGTCTTGCTTGTTTGGTCTTGGTGTTGGTATTGGTCTTGCTATTGTATAGGTAGACTGCAAGACCAAGACCAATTTTGCTCATCACTACCTCTTTGTGCACTGTACGTACCCTCTCCCATCTTCATACGTTCGGGAATATTCGTGTATTCGTAGATTTTCGGTACTGCTCCGGGTGCCTTCAAGCAGAAACCTAATACGCTGATAGTGGTGGTACCTGCTACGTACGACGCGACGCTTGGGTCCGAGCATTGTACGTGTCTTAGTACGTGTGTGCGCGCCCGCGTATTACGAAGCTTGGGTAGAAGCTTCATAACAACCGTGGTATATTGTACACGTGTATCGTTTACATACATATTTCATTATTTGAAGGTTTCACTTCTATCGCGTGTGAACTGCACACATTTGTTTTTACATTGGTTTTACATTCTGTAATTATTTTAAGTCACACCCTGACTTATTGTTATTACTTGTTAATTTTTATTTTCACGAATATCGTGTAATCATTTTTTGCAATGTTTGTAAATATGTGAGCACTGTGTAATGTGTGTGTCAGATAATTTATATGTCATGGTTTCATTAATCCATTTTAATTCTGTTACCCATTGTGGTATAGTAATTTTATTTTAGGTGCATCGTCTTCACATATTATTATATAATTAATTAAAAAAATATATAATAATAATAATGTATGCAAAATATTGTAAAACATTTTAAAAGAGTAACGGTGGAGTTTCTTGCCCAATCTTCTCCATACGAAAACGACCTTTTGGAAGGGGCGACTGGAATCAATTCTATTTTATTGACATTTTTGACGTTCAAAAGTGCCTTTTATGTGCCTATTTGTAACAAATTCTTTGATTTTGATTTCTGCGATGCGTATCGCTCAGTATATTAAATTGATTTTATTTACAAAAACTCACCCGACTGTAGAAGGAAGTTGTTCTATGTTCTACGTGTGTGCTATATTAAATAGATGATATACATTATTTATATCGGTTGTATAAAAAGTGTTGCGACATTTTTTTGTTTTATTTCTATAATTTTCTAGAAACTTCGTTAGAGGAATCTAGTAAAAGTTTTATATGGTAAAAGTTTCTCGTAGCTATTACCCGGAGGGTATATAAAAGCGTGACGCGCAGTGCAAGTTGCAATAATGTCTTCGATTAGTCAACCGTCACTTCGTGCTATTGCGTATTACGAGTTCCTCCAAGGACATAATGAAAGGACGGCTACCGCTAACATTTGTGCTGCATAAAAGAAGAACGTCGCTCACTATTCCACCGTCTGTCGTTGGTATCAACGGTTTGAATCAGGAGATATTTCGTTCGAAGATCAACCACGCTCTGGTCGCCCATCAGCTCTGAATGAAGAAGCTTTGCGAAGCACACTGAAAGAGGCGCCCAATGCTACCACCCACGAATTGACAGCGACACTCGGCTGTAACCATATGAAAGTTGCCAATCACCTACATGAACTCGGTTATCGAAAAATCCTTTCGAGATGGGTCCCCCACGAACTTCGAGATTCAGACAAAGCTTCACGCATCAGCATCTGCGAGTCACTGCTTCTTCGTCCCCATAGGAAGGACTTTTTACGAGATATCGTTACTGGAGATGAAAGCTGTTGTACGTGAATCACAGTAGAAAACGTCAGTGGCTTCAAAGGGGCGAACAGCCTCACAAACAACCAAAAACTGAATCATTCGAGAAAAAGGTTCTTCTTTGTTGTTGGTGGGACGCTCAAGGAATGCTTTATTTCGAGTTCCGCGACATTGGTGCCACCGTAACAGCGGAAGTGTATGCTGCACAACTACAGAAGGTATCTCAACTCGAAAAGGCAGTTATTGAATTTTTTAACACGCGGTCATCAGAGTATTGGGCGAGAGCAATTGAGAAGCTACCACAGCGTTGGGCGGAGGTCATAGATAGCGATGGCGATTATATTACCGATTAAAATTGTAACTTAAAAATATAAATAAAATTTCAAAAAAAGCAAAAAAATGTTGCAAGACTTTTTATACAACTGATATATACCACCATCACCGATGCGGTGGTTTATTACTCGATTATGTATCAGTAATCTTATATCTACAAGTTTCTTGTAAAGATACATAAGTTATTGAATGAAACGACGTCTTCCATCAAGTTTCAGTTATCATTCAGGAATAGAGGAATATATGATATGCAGGGATATGATTATTAATATTTAGAGTTGGATAATAAGTACATACGTAGGTAGTCTAAAAACATGATTTCTTAACTTAATATTACGAGGTAACAGCTTGGCCTGCCTGCGGTTTGAATCTAGCGGATGATGATGTCAGAAAAAATTAGCAGATGACCTTATTTTTTCACTTTCAAGACATATTGTGCCCATTTTCACTAACATACTGCGATACCTAAATGAATGCCTAAATAATAGCGCACTGTTGCATGTTAAACTATTGACGCTGAGTCCTGTGTTTAATTAGGCATTAAACATAAAGGATTGCTATGGCAGCTTCTATTTAAAGAAAATAATGTGTGTCACGTATCTATTTACGTAACGTCTCAGAAGGACACAACAAGCCATACAAAATCCTTTTGACATTTGCACAAACCCCAGAAGCGTCTTCGTGTAACTCGACTCGAAACAGTATCTGGGTCAGTGTCTCAGCGACCAGGACGCAGTGAGCTGACCGCAGCCTCCTCCGACACAGACACGTCATACCGCAGTCATCACAGCCGTGGGAAACGTAACATTACTGTCACGGCTCGCTTGCTCCGATCCTCGGAGTGTGGTTGCAGAAGATTAGTTCGCAACTTCGAAGTTAAGGGGTTGCGGTTGGGGCTAGAGATATCAGGACTTCTGTTAGATAATAGGCCTCCTTTGACGTACTTTTAGGTAATGCCTGATTAACGTAATGCAAAGAAGAAAAAATATTCCAACGCACAACTTTTCTAGTGTTTACAAATAGGGGTATAAGGGGAGCAATCAAATCAGACACAAAATGTTTCCTAATGTTAACATAAAACTACTGCTATCAGTTCAGTAGAAAGAGCTGCTACCAATCTTGTTGACTAATTAATCTCTTCGCAAAGAAATGAGCTATTTTCGTAGGATATTCGTGGGGTATCAACCACTTGAACCTTTATCAGGTCAAAAATTAATATCCGCGATCCGAAACAGTAAACCTTCAACATAGCGTAACCTAATAACACTTCCCCCCTTAGATTGAACCTCAGCCCAATACCGATAATATTTCACGTATGATTGTACCTTAATGGGGTATTGTTTGTGCGCGCTCGACCGCTCGTGGGAGTTGCTTGTACAGTCAATGAAAGAGATACAAGCAGCTAACTTGCAACTACTAGCTGGGTACTCAAGTCTTCGACATTGGTCTTCTCACTTTGTGGAAAAGTTAAAAAGGAGGGTAAATACTCAAAGGGCATCCAAATATTTTTCCGGATCGCTGTCAACATGAAAAGTGCCCAAAAGTCTGGCAGCATTGCCACGTTGTATGGCAATGCTGATTCTTTGGCCAAAAAATAGGTCAGCCCTCTGGTCACGTGAAGAGTGAACCAACCGCTTGGCGATGTCTCGATAAACTAAGTGGGCACTCAGACCCCAAGGCCCTAGTGTTTATTTATTTATATGTATATATACTTTATTGTACACCAGAACATACATAACAAAAAAAATACAATTGTTACTACGAGTATAAAACATACAATGGGCGGCCTTATCGCTTTCTGCGATCTCTTCCAGGCAACCTTGGAATGGGCCCCGAACGACTCGAACATATAAGTCCCCGAAAGATATCGTGGGTATATTGGTATTTCTTGCCTGATAACCTTCTTTCGCCTGATAAATTTCTTTGGTTGAGTGTACTTGTGTGGTACTTGTGGGTACTGCCTGTTGTTGGCAATAAAATCGAGATTGCTACAGCGGAGACGAAGGTGTTGAGTAGGTGCAATTTGTTGGCTAATTGTTTTATGTTAATGTGAATCTATCTTGTATTGATTGCGAGACTTTGCATCAGATGCCGCCTTTGAGTCTCTTTGTGGCTGAACTTCTGTTCGAGAGTGGTTTTGAAATAGTTTTGTT
The DNA here is from genome assembly GCA_949629135.1 of Eremobia ochroleuca. Lineage (NCBI taxonomy): Eukaryota > Metazoa > Arthropoda > Insecta > Lepidoptera > Noctuidae > Eremobia > Eremobia ochroleuca. The sequence continues at coordinate 1,033,140 of OX451396.1, read as the reverse complement.
CCTACAGTTTACCTTCGAATTGGTGGTCGTTGTTCAGCAGATCTAAACACTGAACTTGTGTCCCGTTCTGTTTCCAGCTTATAATCTAAGCTTCCATGCATCAGATTTATATCCATTAAGCTCCGGGGCGAATCGCCGGCCTTTTTATTTACTGTTTCGTGCCGATAAGAAATCTATAAGTAACTGCGAAACCAGCCCACCTCTCATCGTCCAGCGATTTTTCTTTTTTCTAACACATCTTCATTCAACAAGTTCACACGCGTTACAACGCCTCTCTAATTACTACATGCAAATAACTAAATCAGAGCGTCCAGAACTTTCCCTATTGACGGCTATATTCGGTGATAGTTCCCACCGATTGCGGTACATTGGACGCTAAGTATAGAAAGTAAGCTGTAAAGACACGCCCCGACGAACAATGGATGGTGTAATGTTCGTAACAGTCAGATCTGATGGCTAGTTTTCCGTTTAGTGTTGAAACATAGTAAACGCTGGTCTACGCAGGCGCGTTGGATATTTGAATAGATCCTATCTGTGTGTGAGTGCTTACTTCACCCTCCTACGGAATAAATTAACTTAATGCGAATTAGCATTCTTTGAAATGAAACTCGTTAACTCTTGCATTCTTTTAAAGTAACTGGAAGTGGCTGATTAAAATTTCAACACAACCACTTTCCTAGTTTAATTGTAAGAGCTAAGTTTTCTAGCACTGATTGTGTTTTGTGTAAGGAGAAAAGCTTTATTCAACATATAACTATTCAGTTTCAGACAATCCTGCCCAACCCTTAATAAGTATGGCTACGAGCATTTTATAGATACTTTTACTTATTTTCTGTCTATCCTAAGCTGGTCGCCTTGGTATCTTCCACCGATCCATCCATGTTTGGTTGCGTGCGACACAATTTACACTTGCCTGATCCGCTGACGACGCGCGACTGTCTCGATGTCTGTGTCATGTTTTCAATAGACTCGTAAAAACCTGATGTTCCACTCATTTTTGTACAGCCGTGCGATTCTGTAACCATCTCACCGTGAAAACTTGGGTGAAGTGAGCGTGGAGTGAGTCGTCAATAGTGTCAATCCCTAGCATCATCATGACTTGTGAATGATGTATTATATATTATCATCATGCTCAGTCTAAGCTCACTTCACCTTAGTTATCACGGTGAGATTTTTCCAGAATCGACCGGCTGGTCCCCACCGTTTGTCGCAGAAAGTTTACACGAAAAACTGGACTTGAAATATAGACCAACTTCTTGTATAGTTACTTATTAAATTCTCTAGCCTAATGTCATTGATTCAAATCTCAAAACCAATTAATACGTATTCATAACTTAAATTGATTATTTTTCCTCAAAATAGAGAAAAAACACGTAAATGCATTTCCCTCTCGCCATTATCAACTGCCTAGCCTTTTCCCAACTATGTTGGGGTCGGCTTCCAGTCTAACCGGATGCAGCTGAATACCAGTATTTTACATGAAGCGACTGCCTATCTGACCTCCACAACCCAGTTACTGGGTAATACGATACCCCTTCGTGAGATTGGTTCTCAGACTTTTGGCGTTCTGACTACCCGTAACAACTGTAAAACATCCACGAATGACATCCGGCACCAACGACTTAGCGTGCTTTCCGAGGCACGGAGGGGGTCTTGGTATGTGAAGATGGTCACCTATCCACGGACCAACCACGGCAAACGTAGCTTAATCTGATCGATCGACCCGTGCGGCTGTTATTACTTAGCCACAAGACATTTCCCTCTCGCTATATACATATTTATTTATTAAAACTATATGCACAAGTAAAAAAGGGTCTGTACAAAGGCGGACTTAATGCCTCAGGCATTTTCTGCCAGTCAACCTTAGGGTGATGCAAAGATAAAATATGGCAGGTGCAACATACGGGATAGATAGCTAGGAAATTACTATACAATACAAGAAATCAAAATCAAAAGTTATTTATTAAAACTAGGCTAAGAATCAGCACTTTTCGAACTTCAAAATGACAAAAGACAGTCCACCAAAACGCCCGCCCTTCACAACTTCCTAGTGCTTTCGCTGGGGAGAAGAAGTGGCGCAACAAAATCCCTAGCAGCACAGCTGTCTGTTCAGTTTGAAAATACTTGAATGAATACAATACAAGGTAAAGAATTAATAACAATACATAGATAGATTCATATTATAGATACATATAAACAAAATGAACTGTCTGTAGAAAAATGTTCGGTAGAGGAGAAAACGAATCCAGCATTTCAGCGCTGGGATGTTACGGCCAACTTCTGACGGATATGTTCACGTGCCTTCACTTTAAAAGATAACCGACTGGACCTATGTATTTGTTGTTTTTCATTTTTTTCTGTACGCAATCTAAAAAGGTCATGGTTAAACAGATCGCGTTCCCACTGACAATATAATGTCATCTGGGGCGCGTGCGCACGCGATACTGCAATGAGATAACAAACAAAAAGGTTCTCGGGCTTTCTTTTCACGAGTTTGAGCTCTGTCGCATCTAGCTTTTACCGGAATTGATTTCTATGATAGCACCATCTTAATATTATTTAGATATATAAGTAGTTAGCAAACATGGACCCCGTGAAGCGGAACTTTACCACTAAGTGAACAGTCGGACTGGTCGGGCTGGTGGTCGCGAGTTGCAATTCCACCTGTTACTCATGTAAGTAAATGGCAAGGCACGGACATTGCCGTAACCGTCAGGCTTTTCCAGGACATAGCAATTGAAGTATCTTGTCAAGAAAATATAAAATTATTTAATTAAATAATAATTGCTTTATTGCTATGGATGCTCATATCAGAGGTCACATACAGATACAGAGATACATTTTGGGTCGCTGAACTACCGCTTAAGCGCACAAGAATAGCCAGGATGCTGCCCATCAACACAGTGCTGGAGGTATAGTTATAGTACCTGTACACGGTGGCGCGGTGGCTCCTGCTGGCGGCGGCGTCGGCCTGCTCGATGAGCTGCGCCAGCGCGCGCGCCTGCTCGCTCAGTGTCAGCAGCTCCAGCTCCTCGCGGCCTAGCTTGTACTGCAGCTCGGCTTGCTGGATCCGCGTGTCGATGTTACTGGGAAGATACAGGATCGTGTTAAAGTTGGAACTGTTGGAAGCATCGTAGGTTACTTATATTATTATTATTATTTTTGTTATTGGTTTAACAGGGTACCTTTAGCCAAAAAGGATTTATCCCAGTTCTGGATCCTGGAACAATCTTTTCTTTGGCGAGTTTAAGGACTCGTTAAAAATCCAGATATTATGGCTGCCGTCCACCATGGCTGTTTTCAAATAGTCATGTGGGAAGATCAAGTCAAGATTTTACTACGTCCGGGCATACACACAATTAAAATCGTAGAAATTAAAAATATTAAAAATCGTAGTAATTGGTCATTAAGAACTTACTCAGTGACATGCGTCTTCTCAAGCCGCCTCCTTAGCTCTTGTATATTAGCCTTCCTCGTGTCCAGGTCATTCCTCACAGCATTGGCTCTTTCTTCCAGAGCTCGTCTCTCGTCCGCCGACAGGGCTGAGGCGTGGTCTTCGTGGGAGCTGGCGCGAGAGGCGGTGGGGGAGGCCAATCGGGCAGCGCTTAGAGACGCGCTTAGTTGCTTCTTCAGACTGTTGGATAAAGATGGTTGTTAAATTTATGGTTAACAGAAAAGATGTAGGAAACAATACGGTCTGATATGAGGGGAAGTGATAAAAGAATGACTGACAAAATTGTGATCTGAAAATTCATTTTGGGGAGGACAATTATCCTATAATATATGTATAAACTTAACAATTGAATCTTAGTTTCGAGTATTGGGAACTGGTTTTTTTTTGCGGACTGTGCCTGCTCTTGATTTCGATCTCGCCTGATGGTTTTATTTTCTGGTATATAAAGCCTCATAGCCGCTGCATCCATTATTTTATACCTTTGTATAAGGGTGTCTTTATCAGTGAGCGCAGTGCGCAGCGCGTCGAGTTCACGAGTGACGTCACGTGCACCCGCGCTACGTCTCCGGGAACCTGCCAGAGACACCTCGATACTCGCCATCTGTTCCAGAAACAAATTATTAACTGCTGCTGTTAAAATAGTAGGCGGCTTTTGCTGTTCTTAAAGTTAGTGTGAATGAAGGAGTCTTGTATATGTTTCGCAGGCACTTGACGATATTTTAGCGTCATGCGTCAAATCATAAATACAAGTAAAGATCACAAACAATTATTTTCCGACTATGACCACTTCTATCCTCAAACTATACAACCGAAGTCTTCCTGTTAAGCCATTGCCATAAGCCCGCAAGTCTCTCAAAAGCCATAACTCGAAGGTACGACATGTAGCCAAACAAATGTCTCTCGAATGTATGTATATAGCCACTCGGTCATTCATTCAGTCATTCAATCTACACTTTATGTTCTTGCTTCACGTCATTCGGCTTTACTGACTTAATTAGGCGGACTTGCTAAGTTATGTTTAAGTTGAATGTCTAACTTATGTTTAAGTTGGAAGTCGTACATCTATAATAATTGAGAGATTTCTTATTTAGAGGTTCACGTTTATTTACTTTCGAAATCAGTGTTGGGAAATCAGCAACATAGAGAGGAAAAAATCCTAAATTTTTCACGCTACAATTTAAGATTTGCCGTTTGTTAACTTGGTTTCCGTAGTCGTCACGCGCTATAGATGATGGCAACTTGACCGTTCCAGATCGTTTACTTTGATAGTAAATTGAACATATACAGCTATTTGTATGTTAAATATTAACGATCATAACTACGACGTTAGTAATGGTACGTTATACCATGCAATTCAAAATTAAAAGGAAAGACAGAGATCATTTTAATGTTTAGTGGACAGAGGGGTATTAACTTCGCAACATACTTAATATTTTAGTTACGATGTAGTTAAATAACTACTATACGTTTTCTCGTAAAGTTTTCTTACATAAAACTTTTATGTGGGTACTATGAAGGTGCGCGTTCAACTCGTTTGTGCGACTTCCTGCGCCGTGTAGTGAAAAAAAGGAAACATACACATTCTCTTCGCCACTGTGCACGTTTAATTTATCTTAAAATTATGACCGAACATAAAAAATTATCAAAAATAATATAAAAAATGTAGAAAGTACAAAAACTCGTAATGAAAGCTATCACCTTACACTGTCAGGTTTGTAGAAATTAAGTAGATGTGAGAAATACTTTGGGTTTTCGTACCCTAAATTATATTTTTAAGACTAGTAGGGTTGTGGCGACGAGTTAAAACGCGATTGTAACCAAATTCGTACTACAATCACGTAAAAAAAATTAAGCCACGTCTATCCCGCTGTATTCTGTGTTTTAAAAGTCCGAAATTACTCAAAAAATATCACCGTCTCGTAATAATGTTTTGAACCGTAGGATCGTTATTTGTTTTGTGACTCTGTCAGTGGTCACGGTATCCTTGTAGAGGACTTCTTAAGCTTTAGGTGGTGGAAAGATCAAATCTACTCGCTTTCTACTGCAATCCGGCCAGGTGCAAAATGGTAGGAGCCTGGGAGGGGTGGAGCCGAATGAAACGGCTTGCAAAATCTTCGGGCTTAAACCTAGGACAAATAACGAACAATAAGGACCCGAGTAGCAGAATTTCTTATAGCCAAAAGGCGTAGAATTATACAAACCAGAAAAACGAAAAGAAGAATTTATTTCCAACGGGAGTCACAACTCGCCGATTTTTCTAGAGAACTGTCCTATTGCACAGAAAGACAAATAGATAATATAAAAATATTGAATAATAAAGAAATTCTTTGAAAAAAGTCAAAAGGACACAAAAACATACCCCGATTCAATAAATCACCATCACATCACATAATGGAATAAAAAGCATAAAGTTCTGGGAATTTTAGCATAAATTCCAGAATAAAATTATGCGGCAGTCAATTGTTACAAATTTTCAACAAGTGACCAACGTTTCTAAGAAAAAATCCCATAGGATGTAAAAAAAAATTATTTTAAAATTTCGAAAATGAAATTTCTGGTTAAGCAAAGTACCCAAAAAAGGTTTCATATATTCTTAAAGTAGGATGCATGTCAAGAAGTAACACGCAGGGTTTGCTAATACGGCAGCCAGCACACGCTTCGTTACACACGGTGGAGCTTGTTTCAACTGTATAAACAAAGACTTTACTTGACGGTTCAATTTAAACTGATAATGAGTATTTAGATTACTTACTACCAGAGAGAGAGAGAGAGAGAACAAAAGAGTAGTAGAGAGTTTTCTTGAGACCTAGAGTATTCTACATATCTATTATTCTACTACAGGGGTCTAAGTTAGTTACTATAGCTGAGATTAAACTAAAATAAACGTCACCTGCAGTAGTTTAAGTTTATAAATAATTACCGACTCCTGCTTCGCACGGTGTTTACGACTTGACGAATCATCGAGATTTTTCATTATAATTATGTTTGTTTAATATGAATATTTTACACACATAAATATACCGGAATTTAACATGATGGTGAACACGTAAAGCGAGTTCAATTTATAACATCTAAAGATATAGATAGATAAAAAATGAAATCTGGATGTAGGTACTGTAGATACACCTCTGCTAAACCCTTCGTGAAAAACAGGCGTGATGTTACGGGTATTTATGTGAGCTTTTTAAAAATTAAGGGTGAGTGTGGGTTTATATGGCAATGTTAAATAGTATAACTATGTCCCAGACTTATTCGCAACAGTTATTTTTATTTAAATTAATGTTTCCGTTACGGTCTAGTCTTATTATGATGTGATTATCCTATGCTGTATCAATACATACGACATTGTAGATAATCAACTCAGCCTATCCACTGCTGGACACAGGCCTCTTCCAGACTGCGCCACAACACCCTGTCCTCCGCCTTCCGCATCCAGTCTACCCCAGCTACCTTCTTTAGGTCGTCCGTCCATCTAGCTGGGGGGCGTCCCACACTACGCTTGCCGATACGCGGTCTCCACTCTAGGATTCGTCTACTCCACCGGCCATCGGTCCTTCGACAGACATGGCTAGCCCACTGCCACTTCAGTTTGCTTATTCTGCAAGCTAGGTCGGTAACTCCAGTTCTTTTCCGGATGATTTAATTCCTGATTTTATCCTTCAAAGAGATTCCGAGCATAGCTCGCTCCATAGCGCGCTGAGCGACCTTGAATTTGTGGACCAGCCCGACCGTCAGTGTCCACGTTTCAGCACCGTATGTCATGACGGGCAGGACGCACTGGTTGAAGACCTTAGTCTTAAAACACTGCGGGACAGGCGACGAGAAGACTTGACAAAGTTTTCCAAATGCTGCCCAACCCAATTGGATCCTTCTGTCGGTCTTTTTCTCAAAGTCGTGTATACCGAACTGGATGACCTGCCGTAGGTTGATATAATCCTTCACAACTTCGAGAAGCGATGTGAACTGGACTCGGTAAGACGTGCGAATTATAGGTACATGACTTTTTTCTTGTCCAAATTCATGCCGAGGCCAACCCGCCGGGAGGCTCGCGCCGGGAGCATGGCGCCCAGAACTGTTTGAATTAGGAATAATACCAGAAATAACATTTTACCAGTAATTATAGCGATGAGATGCGCGAGATCTACTTGTGGGAATGTGCGCAGATTACGCGTGAGATTAGCGCATCTGCGGGTTTATGGCCGCACATGCGCAGAACGATCTCGCACCGATTAATGTTAGGCTCTGTGTACATAGAATAAACAACGATGTGGAGTTAAGGAAGAGGCGGACAGAGTGGAGTTATCAACTCAGTTTATCCACTCCCAAATATTTTAAAATCACCCAAAGAGTTGGTAAATAGGCAAAGTAGTCACCAATATTAAGATTAATTCTAAGCCAACTAGCCAACTCGAGTTGCAAAGCTTTTTTATCGGTAACTCATGCTGTACAGTGCTAGTGATATGATAACAATACTAGGCACTTAGCTAGTAGTAGCAACTCATTCATCATTTTAATTCAAATATTTCCGGCCTCAAATAGTTTCCGCCCTGTTATTATGTAAGATTCCTAATTAGAGATACGAAAGAAATACGTCGAACATTAAACTCTTAGGTATGTCCACATGATTATTTACCCTGCACAGCGCTAACTTCCTTAGATGCGTGACTACCTATATTATTTACAGCCAAGTACAAGTTATATTTATAGCAGCTATCACTGGGTTCCCAGCCATTGTGTTGGGAGTACCGCAAGTGTATCGCCGCCCTTTTTTCTCACAAATTACCGGCTCATATGATACAGAGCCTTCGATAACGTAGGAGATTTTACTTGTTGATTGAATATATGTGGTTGTGGATTAGACATATTATTGTTTTTGTGTAAGTTAATGAACTTGGGAAGGGTTGGTAGTAAGAGGAACGTATTGCGTGTAGGTGCCTACCTAGTCCAATAGCAGTTTAGTATGTCAGATCTCTTTGACAAGTTGGTATATGAATCACAGAATCGGTGTGGTGTGAATGTTTACGCAGTGCGAATGACTTGTGGACGTAAAGCTCAGCAATATTACTAAGTGGATATCTTTGCAATTGTGTTAAAATGCTGTGAAGTCTTTATTTTATTTGGGACAAATTAAAAATGCATTATATTCCGTGCCATACGCTACATAACATTAGTGAGCAGTGGTGGCCCAGTGGTAACGGACACGATTTACGAGTTGTAGGTCTTAGGTTCAAACCCAAACAGGCGCTTTATTTTGTGTAAATGAAATAGTTCATCACCATCTCAAAAACGGTGAAGGACAACATCGTGAGGAAACCGGCATGTCCTTAGATCAAAAATTCGAAGACCTACCAACCCGTACTGGGCCCGCGTGGTGCGGCCCACTCCCTGTCACTGAGAGGAGACCTGTATCCCAGCAGTGGGAACATTATAGGCTGATTATGATGATTATGACGCTACATAACTTGCTCTCAAATAAGCACACCACACAAAGTAAGCACACCACACGAAAAAATTAACATTAAACATAAATAAAGAGGATACTAATTCAATAAATGTCGGGCGCGAAATCGATACTGGAATATAATGAATCGAGCATAATCGATTATGAACAAAAAGCCGGCGGCAGTGTTTGCGCTGGCCGCGCGTCGCATAACAAATTGTATAATTGAAAGCGGTCCAATCTGATGTGAACCGTGTACAGAGATTAAAGTTAAGAAAACTGGATTTTCAGAGATGGTGGTCGCAGTGCGGTTCACAGAACGGATATACATATATCGTCAAACTATCGTGCACTTCCCTAAACTACACGACCTACTTCCTAACCTCTAATATTATAAATTCTACTAAATTCGTTCCTTTTGTTTTAAGATTGGTATGAAGAATTATCACGGAAAAAATATAGCACAAAATATTGTAATTTATAAAGTAAAGCATCAAGAAGATCAATAACAATGTATGCAAACATACGCTATATCCGTAGCTAAACGCTAGATTTCCTGATATCCCAGACTGGGACGATAATAAGCATAAAATACTGAGGCAAGAACCTTCCACAGCAACAAGTACAAGCTGCAGACTTGCTACTAGCTTCGAGTTCATCGTTCACCCTGCATTGATAACCTAAAATAGTCCCACATTCCTAAAAATCATTTGGATTACCGCGCACAATTTACTGAATCACACTTAAATATCGAATAATTATTCCCGATAGCAATCTCATTTAACTCTTTCGTTCCTACGCTAAATTGTGTAGAGAGAGAGAGAGGGATGGGAGATTTGCTTCTCACTGACAGCCATATGCGGTGATAAAATGCAAAAACTATTGCTGACAATAAATTGGCGAGTAATTGCATATGCGGCGGCAGGGTGATTCCATATGTATGCGAGCCTTAGCTCCCTTAGTAATGTGAGATTGCTATGATATGTAGGCAGATTGTATTGCTGAAGGCTTGTTGTGGATTTTATAAAGTAGTGTTGTGCTTGTAATATGGATGGAATGGGTGGTAAACATGTTATATTACAATAAAGTCGTGTTAAACTGTCAATAACATTGTGTTGTATTATGGAGATATTTGTTGGAATGTTTGTTCTAAATTTGGATATGACTATAACTATCGACCATATTATATGGATTATAATAAAGGAAATTGTCAGAACTCTGTTTATTTTTAACTTTCAGATAGACAATTTTATCTAACGAATATCAATCAATGTGCTTATCGTAATTATGTTGGGGTCGGCTTCCAGTCTAACCGCATGTAGCAGAATACCAGTACTTTACATGGAGCGACTTCCTATTTGAACTTCACAACCCGGTTACTGGGTAACACGATACTCTTTGGTTAGACTGATTGTCAGACTTTGTGGCTTCTGACAATTACTATTTTATCTAACGAATAAGCCATCCGTTACTAACCAACGTGTAAGTATTCAATATTGTGTCGGTGACTCATTATCTCATCAGATATTGTACTCCGAAAGGTCAGTATCGACACCCGGTTCAAAGATGACATCATATAGAAGACACCTAATCGTGGGAATTAAAGGAACAACATTACCCTTCGCTGCTATTCTTGTAACCACTCAATAACTTATGAAAGAATCGCCGCGAGCTATCGACTCAAAACTCCCGCTTCACTTTCGTTCCGTACATGCAACATTGTTATGAAGACTCCTGCGCCACCAGTAGGCTGTAGTGTCGTAGTTATGGTACAGGTTCTTTCATCGTGATAGGTCGGTGTTTATCTCCCTGGGGCAGGTTTTCTAGTATTATATTGTTGATAATACTAGAGAGAACAATATAATACTGTAGAGTAAAGTAGAAATAACTTTGAGTGTCATTTATATGAACTGTTTAGACATGGAATTTCTGATGTGCTGCTGTAAAGATTAACATATTTTTGTTTTTGTTTCTTTCGTTTTATTAAAAGGTATCTAAGAACTATTTCCAAATTAGATTGCAGTGAACCGCAAAAAAATCATATGTCACGTTTTACATTACCAAAAAATTTATAATAGAATTGTTTATTCACCAACAAAAGTTACAGATACCTATACATAAAACAAAACAATTGTTGCAAAATCTGTACAATAATTTATATAAACCTGCCTCTTAAACTAGGATCACCTTTATTTTAAGAGACAGTGTTCATAGTTCACAGTATTCATAGAAACTTGCGTATTTTGTGCTGGTACATCTAAACAAAAAACTAATTAAGAAGTATTCCACCCAAAACCAATAATAAGGAAAGTCCACTTCCCCACAATAAGCAAGTGCGTGTTAATCCTCCCATGTTAATTAGCACGCACTAATCAGTTCTTGGCGAGTAGAAACGGCTCGGTATTGCGACATCGCTATAAATCCCGTGTCGTTTGCTGTCGCGCGTGTCGCCACACTGTCGCAGGCGACGACAAATTGTCGCTAGACTACATGTAGTGTCAGTAGATAACATACTGGTGTTAGTTTATGTTAGGAAAGCGTTAGAGTGTAAGGAATTTACTTGTAATTGAATAAATACAACAAACGGGGAGATGAGTTTATTTAAACTGAATTGAAAAGAATAAATTGAAATTGAATTCCGAATACAGATCCACCCGACAATCCATCACCCCAGAGACGGTGGGATGAGCCGCTTTGCAGAGTACCTAATACAGAACAATTTACTTGACTCGTCTGCTACTACTGCGGAGCGCGCGCGCCTGCCGGCTGTGGGTAAGTGGGAGTCGGGTCTTTGGCTTCATGCACTACCTTCGTCGAACATAGGCACTTTGTTCGACGAAACTACTTTCCGCCTCGCTGCTTTCCTGCGACTAGGAGCTCCTTGCTTTTTTCCTCATCGCTGTAGCGAAAATGTCAACAGCCTCGGACACCACGACCTGTCTTGCAGCCGAAGTGCGGGTCGCTTGGCGCGGCAAGCGAACATAAATGACATCATCCGACAAGCTCTTGTCACCGTCGGTGTTCCAGCTATATTAGAACCCAATGGCTTGGCACGCGACGATGGCAAGCGACCGGACGGTATGTCTTTATTTCCATGGAAGGTGGGTAGGTCTTTAGTGTGGGACGCAATGTGTGTCGATACTCTTGCGCCATCCCATCTTCCTGCTGGCTCGACATGTTGTGCTAGCGCTGCTACTGCGGCTTCGGAAAACCTCAAGCGGTAAAAGTATAATAACCTTATCGGAAATCATATTTACAAGCCCTTTGGGGTTGAAACCCTCGGGCCGTGGGGTCCGAGTGCTCATGGTATTTTTAAGGAAATTTCGAAACGGCTGGTTGACACTTCCCGTGACCCAAGGGCTGGCTTTTACCTTGACCAGAGGCTGAACATTGCCCTACAACGTGGTAATGCCGCCAGTCTCTTGGGTACATTACCAGTCGACAGCGATGCGGATGGATTTTTCGACCCTAATTTTTAGTTCGTGTATAGTTTTAGTTAAGTTAGGATTTAATTTTGCTATTTTTATTAATTAATAAAGTATTAGTTTGTTAGTAGTTTTAGTCAGGTTGGGATATTATATTTTTATTTTTATTTAAAAAAAAATTAAAGATAAGTAGCTTTACTCAACATTATCATCCCGATCAGTATCCATTTAAAATACATGCGTAGAACAATTGAGTGAGTTTCTTTGTTACATATCATGTACTTACATTTTAGAGTTGTGGCTTGCGGGTGAATGGTTAAAATTAAGTGTTACTTAAAAGGTTTGACAGTTGACACTTTGACACTTTAAAAATGGTATTGAAGTTTAAAATAGTTTCATGGCTAAATTCATATCAATTTCTGTGCAAGTATAGTAATATCGGTGTATGAACTCCTCTGTCTTAACAGATCTATGGCGAGCGGTTACTAACGTGTCAAAAGGTCTGACAGATCGAAATATGTGACCTGAGCTTGCCAAGAGTCCCTGACATGGGCACGTTACGTTGTAAAATGTATGGTGGAAAACATAAAAGTTTAACCCTCAAGAGAAACATTTTCAAAAATCTGACCCACACTGACCACAAAATCCTGTACATAATTGTATATTATATATTTTAGTTACATAGTCAGTAAATTAAGACGTCCATGTTTAAGTACTTAATCTTAATATTAAATGAATCAAAGTATCGTTGCTCTCTTACCGGGAAGCAAGATGCTAATCAAATTGAAATCGCAGCGAAAGCGACACTCGATAAATAAACGCAGTAAATATTAATCCATGCATTTATCATCAGGATGTTACGCACGGAACACGTTACGTTATCTAGCTATGGGATTCAATTATTTGTAGAGGAATCAACACATTGGGTAGGAGTGGTTAAGAGTCGCTTAGTGGTTAGTTGGAAGGAGAAAGTAGTTGATCAATCTTTAAACGCCGTATATGGTCAAATCTACCTTCAACCTCAACAAAATCAGAACCTTGTGTAATGATTTATTTCATGATGCATTGTAAGCCTTGAGTTTTTGATAGTCTCAAACATCGAATTAAATCCAAAGTCTAGGCCGCGGCGCCGCCGAGTCATTCCTTTTTCCAATGTGTTAGTCAAGTCATCCTTTACGTTACACATGCAAAATGAAATCCATTCTAAATTCAAGATGCAACGAACCCTTAGCAATATATTAAACAGTTTGACATGTTTAATCTATTTAAAATAATATTTATGGCTTCCTACAAGTATTTAATCATTTCGTTAATATCTGCGTAGGGAACTCAAAAGGTACGAGCGCGTTGATGTCTTTTGAACTGCGAACGGAAATTGAATGAAAGTTCGAACTGCTTTTCGTTTAATCAGTTTTAATCACTATGTTATGTTATCATATGTTATGCATGAGTTGTATATCTATATTTAGCTTTCTAAGATATGTGTGAAAGTGTTCGTCGTGACTCAGTCCAGTAGGCGCTGTAATTACTATATTTCATAGAATCATGGGCCATAGTTACTCTGCTACTGCTATGGTTTTTTGTGAGACGTATATTATAGCTATTTTCTCTTGCTAGATTGTTTAGTCACTAAAAGATGCTTTATTTTTTATGTTATAAATGTGTTATTAATGCAATTAGATGCTTGCATTTTTTTATCGTATTTTAATTTTAACTTTTGTATTATGTATGGGCTATGTCTGAAATAAATGAATTAATAATAATTAATAAAATGCTGGACGCATATTTTTGTTTTTCTGAACACTAAAAGTATTTATTAACAATTGTATTTAAAACCTACTTTGTTACTAGTCTAGTATTTTAACGATCATTAAAGAATACCCTGACACAAATACCACTTTTTCTGGTATAGCGGCGTATCTGCGCATCCAATCACACAATAATTTTGAATTCACCATTTTCCTCTTACGTTATGTATATTTTTGTAACCGTTTTCTAAATTCTACCGTCACTGACGTAATCCAACTCATCAGTTACTCTACATACGAACTTCCGGCATGTGAATGTAGTTAAGAGGTCGCTGACCTTGGCCTCCAGGCTCTCGAGGTTGCTGACCCCGCCCCCGCCGCCCGCCTCCAGGGTTTGCTGAAACAACACACACTTTATTTAATTAAATTATCACGATGGGTGGCCTTGCTCTGCTAAAGTAACGTTTGAAGGGCTTCAAGATTGGGAATCAAGGTCATGTTTAACAACCATATTCATGCAGTAAAAATTTACAAATCTGAATTCTTAACCCTTAAATGCATGATTTATTTTATCGTATTGCAAAAAATGCTATTGTATAGGTATTTATCTATAGAATTTTGATAATAAATATTATAATAATTATACAATAATATTAATATTCATAGAGTATATATATTGTTTTGACAAAAAGAGGTGCGTTCAGAAACTCACAGCTATCACATTCTTAAAAAAATTAAATGACGTGCTTTGTTGCCATATGGCAACATTATGCATTTAAGGGTTAAAAAGTCTTTGAGAGGTTTCTGAAGTATGCAACAACATTAAAAGTTGTGTTTAAATTGGGAATCGTAGCATTGTAATTTTTTGCGTAGATCCGGTAAACAAATAAGTAATTTTTTTTAGCGTTAAAATCATAAAAAAACACGTTTTGACCCTTCTTAACTTTTATTGAGGTTTGCTCCTGGATTCCACTACTAAAATGCTTTTAGTGTTGCGTAGTTATATATGTATATAGAATTAACTTGATTGTAACCATAAATGATACGTAATTCAGTACACTACTAGTGAAAACCGTCCGATATTCTTAAAATACAGTTACCTGAAGATTGAAGCCCTCATTTATCAATAGTTCTTAATATGCGGTCGTGGGTCGTGCGCCTGGCACAGCTGGCTGATAAGCACCTATGTATATGTATAATGTACATATGTATAAATGTATAATGTATGATGCCGCCACGCTGCTCCACTGATCACGATCGATGCGCGGGCGCACGTGTGCCCTAAAACGTTGCAGTATCGTGCTGGTGAATGCAGAAGAACTTCTCATGGATGAGAATGTAGTATCAGAGACTATGAAGATTCTTCTTCTTCGTGTTGTTGTCAAACGATTAGGAAGCTAGCGAGGTTAGTGGTGAGCCTGGTTTCTAAGTGTTAGGGACGTTCTCAAGTCCGTAGATGTTGAGGGTGTAAAAAAAAAAATATACCAATACTGTACATGTCATAAAACCACTACTGTACATGATTAGTTATGGCAGTCCATCGAATGGCGACAGCTACGGGGCACAACTCATTTAACCTAATATATTAACTTTTCCTCGACACGAAAAGAAGAAGAGCCATAGTATCATCACGCAGTTTTTTTGCATCACATACACAGCTGCAGTACTGTCCGACGCTTCACCGCGTCTGCACCATTCCATGGGAAATGACGCAGCAGCGATTCACTTACGGACAGTCCAGCCTGCTCGAAATTAGAGACAGGATAGTGTTGTTGCTGCCCCACACCCCACACCCCACGCCCCACACCCGACACCCCACACCCCACACCCCACGCCCCACACCCGACACCCCACACCCCACACCCTACGCCCCACACCCCACACCCCACGCCAGGGACGCACAGCCTCACGCATTGTGGCAAAGAAACAATCCACAGGTGCGTCCGCGAACATCCCAAACAATCAAGCATCGCAAGTTATGACATATCACATATTTTTCAAAGTAGACTTTCTGCATTTATTTATTGGCATAACTTCACTTATAACGTTGATAATTTGCATATCGCCCTGTGAGTGTGGGGTGCGGGGCGGGGGCTAACGGGAAGAGGGCGTGATGCCGAATTATTTGCCAGAGACGAGAGCCGTAAAGCTCAGTTTATGATGTCGTTGCATCAAGCCGGATGGTGGAACCGGCTTGTTAAGAGATTTTAATGTTGCAGTCAGATGAGACTTGAGGAAGTTAATTTTAATGTTAACATTGATTACAGTTGAGCAATAAAATAGTGGTATACATAAATATCTTGCCATAGTATCATGGTGAATAGTTTCTTCGCTGGATTTTCCAATCTTTTAATATTAAAAAAAGTAGAAAATATGAAACCGAGTTGAGACAAAGCCAAAATACAGGGTGGCATCGACGCGGCCTGGGAAATCAACGCAAAATGCGACGCGCCATGGATTCAGTACATGATTCTGATCCATTGCGTCGATTATTAAAATAAATAGCTATTCCATACATTTTGACCTCGGAGGCTTTATACTTTTCTATGAAACAGCTGACTTTTTTTGATAACGAAAAATGTCTACGCTCGTTGCATGGGCGCCGGCAAGTTTATTTTCAGGGGGTACATCCTCAGCTCAACGAAGCGGGCTTCATCATTTTTCCACGTCATGTATGATGTAGTGGATATGTTAGATTATCGTTTGTCCATACATACAAGGAGTCACTTTGTCGACGTAAGTCAATTAGGTTTTGCTTATTACTAAAATTTTAGGGTCTCGCCTCAAATACTTTGAGTTCTCTATTATTCTATTAGGCGCTCCACTTATACCTCCTAATGATAGTTAACACAATTACGATCAAGGCCCTGAAACTGGGCCTTGATCGTAATTGTGTTAACTATGATATGGCGAACTGGATCAATGTTAAACTGCCGCTGCGCACGCGCTTCATTATGAAGATTATCAGCCCGGAGTGGTTGACAGCCGATACGAGGTGAGGCTATAGTGTTACAGGATAGCGGGAATGAAGCTTACTCAGTAATTACTAAATCACATCATCTTTTTTGAAAATAAGTAGTTTTATTTCTTTCTTTCTTTCTTCTCGGTTGTAAATATTTTTTGTCTGTTTGCAGATATGCTGAAACATTGAATTTTTTTTGGTGCATGGAAAATTAAACACTGACGGACGTGAAGATAATGCATTTTGTGCAGGACTAAATGCATAAAAAGAACAATATATGCGAATGAAACGAATAATTCAAAAACTTTTTTCAATCCCCGTTAGCACACGCGATAAACCTAATGGCTGAGTAAGTAAACGTTATACGCGTTGCTGAATTTTGTCACATTTAATTCTATTTTTGCTTTACGCTAAGAAGAAGATCACTCCCCGCTCTCACCCGGACCACCTCCAGCCCATCGCCAGTGCACGCGCATGCCATACCGTGGCTTTCTATTTCACATCGCCGTCAGATTTCACGTTATTAGTGGAATAACAGCCGCGTCCCATTGTTCAGCCATGACGTGCCTGACTGCCTGCCGTCAGGGAATCCTATTTATTGGCAGACCTTTTATAGCTACACCTGAATGCTAAGATACCGGCTCTTACCCGCTTCATTCTTCACTCAACCGTTATAATGCCTCTAGTTTCTTCATACTCAGTTGGATGGAGTTTTTCTTGTTTTGTTTAGGAATTGTTGGAGGAATTATAGTGGAAGGAAAATAAAATCTAATAAATAAAGAACCAAAAAGGTTTTAATTCACGTCAGAAGAATACGTAGTGTGAGATAACAATTTACGAGTCACATCACAAGTGACTGTTTCACTTCTAATGTGACTCGTAAATTGTTATAGCTTACATCATATTGTGATAATGTGTTAATAGCGAGATGTGTTGTGCAGATATTGTTTTTTCTATTATAAAACAATGTTGTTAACTTACTACTACATAAAGTTACAGACGCGTTAACACCTTGTTTCACAGCAGAATCGATTTCCATAATTGATGTGCTGCTGGATAGTTTGTTGCGCTACTTTTCTTTACCAGCTAAAGGCAATAGGAAGAGGAGAAGGGCGGAAGTTTTGGAAGACTGTCTCCAAAACTTGCCTTGTTTTATTTAGGACTTTTGAAACATAATCCGCTGCTTGTTTCAAAAAGTGCTGATTCTCAGCCTAGTTTGAATAAATGAGTTTTGATTTTTTTACTAAAAATGTTCTTATTCGATTTTTCTTTTTTCCTTCCAATTCAAGAAATAGCCATAATTCAGTAATTTAATTACGTATACTTTGCATTGACTTAAATTGTCAGAATCTTACGTCTTCACAGACTTTCTACCAAATGAAACTATCGGTTGAATAATTTTTAACGTTATTCCGAAATTATACTCTCTCTTTTTTAATTATAGTGCAGATTAATAAGTCACACTAATAACGCTCATCGCTAACATAGTTCACATTTTGTTTCCTTACGTAAATAATTAGAAAGCGTATTCACTGTGTTGCCAATTGTTCTTACGAGGTGTTTATGTACACTTGTAATTGTAATGAAATTTGATAATTTTGCGCATTGCTTTTGACTTAATTGGTATGAATTGTTAGATAAGTTTGCAAGCAAGATAAACACGTATTTTGTTTCCTAAACGCCGTCAAAGTTGGCTAAACAGCGATAAGCATTAATGTACTTGGAATTGAAATCAAATTCAGGACAATAAATCTTGCTGCGTGATAACCCGATAAGAGATTTATTGAGTGTTTACAGTAACAGTTTAATGGAGGTGTTTAGCACTAAACGTTTGTGTGGTGATGTGAATCACGAAAGCTTGTATTCCGATACTACATTCGTGGGAGGTGACATTCTTTTGTTTTTAGAGTTCCACACCTAGACGGGCAGAAGGGAACTGAAACCGACCGACCGGTATCTCTGCTTTTAGGTATCTTTTCCTATATCCTTAGCAGAGGTACCTACCTACTCATTATCCCCAATTACAAATACAAACAGCTCCTACATAGGTAGTGGAGTGCGACGCAAATAATTAGTTTCACGTTACACCTGCTATAATAAACACATGGAGTAATAACTATTCTTACACTATATTTACTAGGACACCGCCACTTGTGCGGACAACGGCTAATGTGGGTAATGTACCTGTTATGTGTTACAACAGACTAAGCTGTACAAGTGTGGTCCTTGCTATGAGTAAATTAACCTTTTATAGTGTCGTAAACCGCAACTTTGTATCTCGTCAACATACGACAGTTCATGACACATGCATGGCTACACACATGCATGCATGGACATGCATTCTTGTATCGAACGATTTTCGCTAGCATGTTGATGTAACTGCCTTTGCTAGACGTGGTCTTACAAAGGCAGTTACATCAAACCCCGTGAAGAAACTGGCATGATCACCATGCTTGGCAGACGGTTCGATCTCCTAATCAAGATTCAAGGAGCCTCCTCGTATTAGTCCGGACTTCACCCGGCGCACACCGCGGCAATCATTCTACGTTGGCAATATGGCATGCGTCAATTTAAAGACATGATTGACAGTAATGGGTAAACAGTATGTCAACAATTTTATGAACAACATGTAGGGTCTGGTTCGTGGTTCTAAAAAACACTAGTCTTTGCCACAGTAGGTTCTATACGGCTAGCGTAGTATGTATGACAGATTGACACATTCTCTATTTATTTAATTTTTTACTAGATCATGTGGTATCCAACGAGGAATGTTAATTGGCCGTCCAGCAGAGTAATGTGGCAGTTTCCCTGATATTCTTCGAAACATTTGAAGAATCGCAAACGTTTCCGGATCTTAACGATACTTGGACCATTATAGAGTGTTTTTTAAATACGTAGTGAGATTGTTTTTCTTAGCAAATGAGTTTAGAAATCTGTGCACGTCGGGGAAATGCCTAACGATGTCTGTTTAGTTTGTAGTTAACGATCTATCAAAGAATAGCTTGCTGCTGAACCCGAGCTCTTTGATGCGATAATTAGCTTAGTCGCGGTGCTACTGGCGTCTGCGAACATGTTAAGGATGCTTCCAGGAAGGAATTGAATGAAGTGAATAAACTGAATGATTGTGCATAATTAGACCTAAATAGTTTTTGCCCGCGGCTTAGCCCGCGTGAATGTCGGATAATATCCCGAAGGAACGTACTACCAGGATTTAAAGTAAGTACATATGTGTTAATCACGGTTATAAACTATCTGTGTGCCAAACTTTTTTCCAATGTTTACGCTTTTCTATCTCCCAGTCTGCATGATTTTTTACCGAATCTTCAACAATCATTGTCATATTTCAGTCGCGTGAAAATCCGTTCGGTAGTTTTTGAGTTTATCGCGATCAAACAGACAGACAGACATATGCATCGGGGAACTGGGTTTTATACAATATGTACTGAAAACAACTAGCACATGTAACCTTGCAACCCTGGTGAAAATTGATAATTCCCATTCATATTTTGTCAATATAAGGTTATGAATTATAAGCAAGCATTATGCTCTTTATGATTGATACCTAGTATTGGTATTCATTAAACTGTCTATAAAATATAGCCCCATCTAGTTAGTCAGTGTGCGATGCCTGCCGGTGGTGCGTCAGACTGTTAGTGCATTTAATAGTCTGGTAATAACAGAGGAAGGGGGCGATCTAAGGCAAATACATGCAGTGATGCAGCGCTTACTTGCTGGTAATGATCCGATGACCACTCCCCCTGCTCGTGTGTAGTGAGGGCTATCATGCTCCTGGCTCAGTTAGTGTTGGGTAGTGCTCACTATGAGACGAGATTATCTATTTTTAGTTGAGTTGATTAGAGAATTTTATTATACCACAGGCATGTGGCAATGCCATTGCAAGCTTTCTAACGATTGTTACAAAGCAATATCAACAATGTTTTTGGGAACCTTTATGCTACTAGATGTAAGTGGATCTGCCTACCTACTTACTTAAAATAAATTAGTTTTCGCAGGACTGTCCGATTGGATCTCTTGGCATATTTTAAAACATTAATTCCCAGACAGTTTTATCACCATTAGTTTCCGGGAAAGAAAGCTCACATCACGTCTTATTGCCTTCTGATAAGACCATACTTATATGCCCAAGCAGGTACACCCACTCCTGAATGAGAGGTGGTCCATTCATATCGCGACGATATCGTTGCGTTGCATATACTCAATTAATCACTAGTTCTGACATGATGTATGATCTTGACATGATTACGACAATGCGCCCGCGCCGGTCGCGGTACAGCGGTGTGTTATGGCAGTGTGGGTGCTGCTACATGCACTTAGCAATATGACTAGCACATCTTTTCTAGGGTTAATATTTCATTTTAATTTGGATTTCTAATTGTTCTAAAAGTTAAATACCATTTTAACTGTGTGACTAAATGATAAACCTAAAGCTACGAGTATACTTTGTAGTGAAAAATAAGTTTGTTCATTTCCAATTTCTGTAACTAAGATAAGGGTATAGCAAATGACCAGCTGCTGCTTTAACAGAAAAAATAGCCGTGGTGGTGGCAACACCACATTGCAGCCATTAGTGGCTTTATTACTGCTTCAGTGCTTAAGAATCTCTAGTCAGGTGACAGCCCTACCTGTCTGAGTCAGCATCAGTCGCGATCGCTGTATGATTACACGGTGTAAACAAGCCATTAGTGCTGTTAAGCTGTTATAGCCGTCCGAAAGCTTTAATTACTATTCGCAGTACAGCCGGCGGTGCGCGGTGCTACAGCGCTACAAGTCTCTGTACTTTATTGCCTCTCACCGGACAATCGGAGGCTTTCGGAGAGAGAATTAGTAGGGAGTTCAAAGGAATAATAAAATGAATGAAATTGTTAAATGAGTTTTTGCGTAGTTCAAAAAGCTAAATGTACAAGTATAAGTTTTTAATTGTTAAGATCGTAAAACTAATGAAATGAATGGGTATTTAAGTCACAGTATAGAGTAATTTTCATTATAAGTTACCCGTAGAATAGAATATATATTTTTTTAATTGCAAAGAATGTAGACCTACAACACGTGCAGCGATTAAACGTAAGCCACTAATTACAGACTTTTTCGCCGAGCTACGCGAGTGAACACATTTTTTCGGTAACGTGGGCTGTGCCCAGTCTATATATCCTTTCATCATTATCAACGTTTTAGATGGCCTACTCCCATCCGTGCCATGCTTCCTTGATCTGTGCCAATTGAAAATGCTCGAAGGATTCATTACAAACAAACTAATACAACGGATAACTATCAACATTACAGCAAAGTGGGAGAACAGCTCAAGGGTCTCCGTTGCGTTTCTAAAGTGCTAATCAGAACTGATTTATTTATTTCAGTTGCTAGTAATGTTACAGCATTTGTCTGAGGGGTTTGCGCCTCGTTACTCTAGTTGTTATGAGAGCAGTCATTCACTGAGTATTTATAATGGTTTTTGAATCTAGAGTAGGATTCCCAAGAATTCATTTCGTGGGGATGCCTTGAAAACTATTACGAGTTTTTACTCACTATATTCCTCAGGTGGAAGAGGAGGAGCTCAGAGACAATTGGTGAAACCCACTGCAGAATCCTGTGGATACCATCAGTATGTGAAGCTATAGACCCGTCTCCGAAGAGGTATTGTGTCAAAAATCGTTAGTGTCGTGGAGAAAACCCGAGTGTTTGTTGTTAGAGCAATTAGCATCGCAATTAGTCCTTATCCATCAGTCATTTCACTTCTTTATTTTTTTACATCTTTTACATGTTATCCGTGTCCTCTCGCGCGCGCTCCCCCCATACAGCTATATTGTAACCAATCGTACGAACATTACATACCATAACGAAAATACAGAAATTATTATCTGAAAGTAAGAGTAATGAAAGTGTAAACAATGATACGCATACGCAAGTCGCCGCGTCATCACGTACTGGTTACGATTGTCGGCGACTTGTCATTGTTGTCATTCATACTGTTGTTACTATTGTGTTGAGGTGTTCAGCTGCATGCTGGTGTTATGTTGACAGTCGTGTTTGCTTACTGTTCTCATTTTCATAACATCAAATTGCAATGATATATTCATGACTTATTAATAGACGAAGTGTCACAGTAGAAAACAGAAGAGTACAGCCTAAATATGTTTTACGATACAACTAGAAAATAAGACACAGTTTTTGTGGTAAAAACGAAGATGGGGAATATCTGACGTGTTATTTAAATATAGAGAAGATCCTCTCTCTAATCTGTCAGCCTGTAACTGTGTCTGCCCGATTTTACACATTGAGCTTTTTTACATCTTGCAGCGTTACTTCTTAGGTTACAACCTTTTTTTCCAAATAATGACTGTTTTTTTTTAAATATTTTTTCAAAGATATCAAAAAAAAAAACGTACCCACGTTTTTTTTTTTTTACATGACAGTAAGTCATATTTGATTAAACCAATTATTTACGCTAGTAATATATAAGTCAATGGATTAATCAAAATTTTTCTTGATTAGTTGGTTGATAGTTGTTGACCTAGTTTCATCTGATATGCAGTAATTTGAAGATGCCTGGTAATGTTCCCAGATTGCTGATATTATACATCCATGCACTGACTCCTGCCAGCGTGCAATGGTTAAAGTATTGATGTCAAGCTTCGCATCATAAGCTGAATACACCATCTGGTGTAACCTATTCTCCAAACCTGGTATGTATTTATTCTTCTAAGTTACGTCTTAGAAGAATAAATAAATTATCTCCCTCAGCGAACCTTTCTCCTTTTTCTCTGGTCTGACAGCTTATTTTATTTGTCGTAGGTGTAGAGCCAGTGACAAAAGGCGATTTGTCCTTTTTTCCCGGATACCAGATCGTCGACTGGTTTGCGAGTCACAAGTTATTGCATTCTTCAACCTAGCTGCAGAGTATTTCTGTACTTCAAATTCCGCGCGGCGTTGACTGCTGAACTTTGTGACCGACCTCCTTCGCCTGTGTACAGGAAACTACAGAAAACACTTAAGCTCCTTACCTTTTTTTATATCTCTATGACAACGGTAGGGAAGTCCTTGTTCGGGCGCCATTTTGTAGTGAAAAACGTATAATTTTTTGTAAATCAAAAATGTATAAAAAATTGAAATATAAAACACGGAAGTTTGTTACTTAACACTTATTGTTGGTGTAAAAATATTAGGAAAAAAACGAGGAATCAGGAGATTTTATCAAATTCAGGATATTTTTAGGATAACATTTTATAACGAAGATCACGAATTTTTACCTGATTGCAGTCGGGTTTTAGGCTCGTTACAACAGATTTTAAAAATAACAAACTTGCGTTTTTTTTAGATTTTTTTTATACATTTTATATTTGAATTAGATTTATTTATAAATTATACGTTTATCTTCAAATTATTGATTCTTTTATTTTCGCTACAATCTGCAGACTAGTACCCTACCTTTACAGGCTGTACTTCCGCACGATTTTTGGGTACGTACCTTATTTTAGGTTTGTGTAGATACCTAATATAATCTACAGATGAGGATAAAAATGTTACAGTACCCATTATCAAGTCATAAAGATGTAAAAGTAGCCCAATATTCAACCAGATACAGCTATTGACTGAAAGACTTAGCTAAAGGTTCTTCTCTATATTTAAGTATAACAGCATAGGAATAACACGTACAATACTAGCCCAACAAATTACTACATCACTTGAATACTCAATACTCCTATTACAAAACGCTTTGTCTCAAGTCCCTTACGAGTAGATTATGCGGCCAGTCGCACACGCCTAGGGTTTCCATGATAAAATTTGAAAAGTCCTAACAAAAACCGGAGATTTACAGTAAAAAAACCGAACATTTTACTTTAAAAAGAAAGATTACTTTCTCTTTTCAATGCTCATTTAACTTTTTATTTTGTGAAAAAAATCCCTTTACGTCGAAAACTCCGGATAAATGACAAGTCCGGACCGGCCCAAAAAGCTGGATATATCCGGACAAATCTAGACGGATGGTAACCCTACACACGCTGTCAATAACGTGGCGTTTAGTAACCGCTCGTAATACCGAGGGGAGTTTATTGTGCCACTTTCATTTGATGGACAGAACTGTCGGATAATAGTAGTGTATATTGATATCGGTGACGCACGATCTTTATTATATTGACAGGTATTATTTGAAGTCGATTTACTTTCTGTTCCGAGTCATGTTGCTTTGTTGAATTCAACGTGATTCTGATCGAATTAAAGAATAGGGTTTGAATTAGAGCAAAAGGTTTACTCGTTTTCAAAAAAGAACATGTTACATGGCTTTCAAGGGTCATCGTCACCGGCCTGTGCAGCAGACTGTTTTTGGACAAAGGTCTCTTCAAATGAACGTAATTCAACTAAATTCTCGGCCACTCTCATTCAACTGTTAATAAGGAATCGATTACAAAATAACAGTTAGGTTCAAGATTTGTTTAATAAATGAAAAAATCCAGGGCAGTTGAGAAACTTTAATGAAGATGAAGAGATGCAGGATGTGTTTAAGACGTTGAACTGGGAAGGACGACGCGGCATTAACATCAACGGCGAGTACATCTCACACTTGAGATTCACAGATGACAGCGTTATACTGGCTGAATCCGTGCGGAACTTGCAGCAGTTGCTGATTCTTCTGCGCGGATTGGTCTACTGATGAACTTGGGCAAAACCCAGGTTAAGTTCAACGAACACGCTACCCCGGGACCGATTGCTGTCAATGGCGGTGCTCTCAAATTTGTTCAATAATACGTTTACCTCGGGAAAACTCTGCAGGTTGGTAAGAATAATTTTGAGAGGGAGGTTAACAGAAGAATTCAGCTGGGCTGGGCAGCGTTTGGAGAGCTCCGTCGTGTCTTCTCGTCGCGTATTCCACAGAGCCTAAAGACTAAGGTCTTCAATCAGTGCGTCCTGCCAGTTATGACTAACGGAGCAGAAATGTGGACACTCACGGTACGGCTGGTCCATAAATTCAAGTTCTATGGAACGGGCTATGTTTAGAGTCTCTCTGGGGGATCGAATCTGCGGATGGACGAGGTGATCCAGCAGAGAACCAAAGTGGTCAACATAGCCTACAGAATAAGCATGCTGAAGTGGCAATGGGTCGGCCATATTAGCCGTAGAACCGATGACCATTAGGGTAGACGTGTTCTTGAGTGGAGACCGCGAATCGGTAAACGTAAGGTAGAACGTCCTCAGGCTAGGTGGAGCGACCATCTTCGCAGGATGACTGGTAAGAGTAGCAGCTGGATGAGAGTGACCGAAAATCGAGTTGAATGGCGTGCAATAGGCCTATGTCCAGCAGTGGACTGCTATACGCTGATGACGTTGATGATGATGAGAAACTTTTCAAGAATCCCGGCCGGTAGATATTCATTCCTTTTTTCTAAACTTACTTTTCTTCACTATACCCTCATTTATAGAATCAAAGCGCAGTGAACGCGGCACAAAGCCCCGCGGTCCATGCAGGTCCGGCCGTCAATTACGTCGATGCGATCGAGGTGCTCGCGCGCCGGCCGGGGGCGTGCACCGTGCGCCTACGCACTACAACTACAATAGAACACTAGACAGCGGAGTGTAGAAGATCCATTCGCCAGAATACAACGCCTAGCTATCTTTACAGTAAATTCTCCATAAAATCCAGTAGTAAATTACAGTAAATTTCCATTCTGTTATTATGACGCAACCTATTGTCGTCTCGATGTTGGGTTTACCCCGCCGTTTAGCAATTTTCATAGGCTGCAAATGCATACGCTAATAAAAAAGGATACGCTAAACATATCTAAAACATTCTGATTCTGTCTCTATAACCTTCAAACGATTGAAAGAAACAGAACGAGGTTTTAAATTCGATTACCGCTAAACCTCAAAAGGCTAGGCAGATGGGGGTCTGATTTGTGGTGCCAGCGGACCCGAGAGAGCGACGTACAAGCAGCTGAATTGAATCTAAGAAAAGGCTCTATCTTACCACACCAGAGCAACTGTTTATCTGTGAGTTCCGTCTTGTGTTTTGTGTACTTAATTGGGTTTTCTGTATCCCCCTTTCAATGTGTCCCAATGTTCATTAGGCTAACGGAACTGATCCTGGGCACAAATTATAGGGAACCTGAAGCGCAATGCCTTATTATACGAGGTTTGGTTGGCAGGAATAGGCGTATTGGATAATTAAAAGCAATTATTGGTCAATTCCAATTAGTGTTAATCATGCAGTAGAAAGGTTAAAAGGTCTGTGCTTTAAACGGCGATGGAGTCCTAAAACATATACCAAACATAAGTAGACATAAAGCTAGATGGAGTACACTAATGTGAGGAAATAGGAACAATACGCTTCAACTACGCGCTACAACTATTTTCATATTTCAGTATATGAAATCTTTTGGGGAAGTAGACCCACTGACTCTCATGTCTCTCTCTCTCTGGTGATTTTAAACAATGAAATAGAAATGTCCACGAACCCAGATCACATAAAGGCACAAGTTTAATCCCCAAAGACACAACATTTAGATAAGCAGTTATCATATTTAAGTTTCGACAGTCATGAAGCCCGTGTACCTGTAAGGCCCTGTATATGTATTTCTAAAGCGTGGTACTCACCAGCGAGGCCGACCGCTGCTGCTTGTTGAGGTCGTGCTGGCTGCGCGAGCGCTCCTCCCCCGCGTCGGAGAACTGCCCGGACTTGCGGCTGTCGACAAACATAGCCATTAGTTAGTTGATAGTAGTTAATGTTATAATACGAGTACAAAGAAGGAAATCATGGCCTTCAAACGTGTAAGTGGCAGCCACAAAGTCGCTGAATACAAAACAAAAACATCTTCAAGGCTATAACTTTCCTTGATTTGCTGACCATACCCAACGCATCTCTTCGTGAGTTAAAGTGTTTGGATGGGGAGCTGCATCGTGAACTATGCTCCATCACCTCTATGCCCCAACAGATACAGCCAAAGTGACCTCTGCCCTGCCACCGTCGGCGTCGACGCCGTGGAATTGGCAAAGTTTTGGGCCAACAAAACTGGTCGTCTATTGACACGAAGAACAAGAAAACCATATACAAAATTACAACTTAATCTTGCCACAGTAAAGATCAGTTTGATGATAACTTTCAGTAAACAACTCATGGTAAGCTATTGCAACGTTTTACTCGTAGATAGCAAAGGATGTATTGTGCGAATGTTGTTGCCGATCGTATATGATATTACACAGATGAAGTTTGTTTGTATAATTTCGCATGAACGGATATTATTGAAGGTCGAATCGTTTATAATAACAGTATTTTGGTTCCGGATTCAAGATTTCTTTGTTCTTCTGTAATTATTTATTTCATTGTGTCTTAATTGTGTTCTTGTGTTTTGTTTAGACACTATCAGCTGTTTTCGTAATATTATCGCTGTTCGCATTGATATATGATATTTTATCTCAATTTATCGTTGAAATAATACAAGCGTGTTTAATAAATTTGTTTAATGCTTATAATAATAATTAAAACAGAAAAAATACGCAGTTAAGGATTGAGTTTACTTGGAAAAAACTATTTTTTACAGAAAGGAGCGTATAGTTGATGCCTGTTCTAATGAAAAAAGTCATTGTATTACAGACACCAGCACTAATATATGTTCCTATCTACAATAAGTAGGTATGATCATATATTTGAGTAATATTATAAAAAACTTGATCACACTACTAAACAACAAGTGATATTATGAACTAAAAGCATATAAAGTATCACATTTAGTTCACATTCCGGTTGCGAACCTTGAAGCTGTAACTCAGTAACATTACTGTGATAAATGGCATACGGAGACAAAGATGGTGTCCGATATCACACAGTTTCATAAGTATGTGTGAGTTAATTATTTAAAAAATCTTGCGTAGTAAATTCATTATTTTAAAATAGTTAGGGTAGTGGTCTTTTTGGGCCTATTGTCTCATAATATAATGTATGCTGTATGTACCTACACGCGTAGACATAACTTGAGCATTTTAAATTCATGTTGATATAATATTTATTAAGTTGTTTGGTTGTTTCCTTGTTTAATTTTTGTACGAAAATTCAACTATGAGAACCAAGGTCGATCAAATACTTCATAAAAAAAATAGTTTTCCTAACAATACAATCATGTGGTTTATTTATGTGACATTGTTTGTTACCAGGTTATATTATGTATCATGGCAAAATGTTAAATATTATTATTTATTTATTTATTAAAACTTTAAGTACCTAAAAAAAGTACTGTACAAAGGCGGACTACAAAATAAAATATTGTATGTATAAGTTATTTAAAATTAAAATATCACTTTGCCTGACTGTACAAAGGGCACTGAATTGGTAGTAAAGCATCTGGTATTATTCTTCGGGTCAAGTCTAAGCGGCTTGAATGGGCGCGGACCCGTTTATATAGCTTAGTAAATAAAATAATTAATGTCAGCGCTGGGAACTCGTCATTGTCTACATAAATAGGTTTCCCACAATTGACATTCGTTTTATTGACATTTGTTACATTTTATGATGACATCTTTGTTTGTTTGAGTAGGTATAAAATCTAATTAGATTTAGTAATTACTACAGCGGACAGTGAGTGTCAATTATTTTGTGGGCAAAAGATGAGAACCGGTTCCAGTTACACGTAACAAAATGTTTCAATAATAATTTAATAATGAAAGCATAATGTGCAAACTATAATGTTTCATAATTTATTGCAAATTTAAATTGATTCGTATCAATTATTGAACAGATCAATTGCTTTTAATAACAACAAGGAAATTGAAAAAGTTTAACAATCGTATAGATTTCATTTAATAATCAATAGTTAATCAATCACACCTCGCGTTAAGACATTTCCAAAGGAATCAAATGTTGTAATTATAACAATAACATGAATTTAACATTACACATATCCCGACTAAATTGGCGATTAACTTAACAAACAGACATATTTGATTTGTTTGGCTTGATTTATAGATATCGGTAACATTCTGTTTAATTACTGCAATCTCACTTGATTGATTGAAAACGTTACGGTTGTGTTGCAAGATATAAATAGACGTTTAACCATGGTCGATTTCCGAAACATTACTAAATGCTAAAGATTTAGTTATTACAGATTTACCCAAATTCACATTACCTATGTAAACTACAATAAATATACATTAAGAAGAATAACAAAGGCGCGGGCCACACAGAAGGGACGTAAGACGAGGACGGCACGCAACGAGTCAAAGTCGAAGTCGAGTCGAAGTCAAAGTCAACGATGTATTTGCAGATAAATGTGGTTGCAAGAGTTCTTAAAATGACAATATAACAGTAACTTAACATATTTAATCATAACACATGCAAATTTTTAAGGTACAATAATTAGGTCATTAGGTACACGTTCTTTCTGTATATTTTGTGGCAGAGCGCATTAATACATTTTCTATCAAGAGTAATGAAAATTCGAGTACGTGATAGAGACACTGCGTCTGCGTCCCGTCCTCGTCTCACGTCCCGTCTGTCTGGCCCGCGCCCGCGCCGCAGCAATTCCTCCCTTAAATAAGTTTTGCTTTCCGGACAAGTTTAATAAAATTTATATTCAGTCAGATTTATATCTTGAAGAATTCATTAGGAGTTTCTCGTAAGCCTTTTATCCATTATTAAATTCTCCGAAAGTAACCATTACCGTAGAAAAACACATTAAGCTGAATAACAACTTTTTTCGGGAATCTCAAACCAGATTATTATCTTATTAATCAAACGCTGTCCGTGTTTGGAGTACATGGCCACAGTGTAACAGATAGATGAGTTGTAACTTGTACCGTCAATCGCACAAGAGTGGTAACAGTTTTAAGCGGAAATTGCAGTTATTTTCATAATAAATAGCGTAGTCATCTCAACACCTCTCTTCTTTGAATTTGTATATATTTATATATTATTAATATATATATACTTACACTTAAATATTTATATATTATACATATGTATATTATAGTAAATCGTGTGTATGTGTTTATAACCTATTTATGTATTTGTCTAGTTTTTTTATTTTTATCATTGTCCTCTCAATCAAAGCACCTGCCATCTAATCTCTTCACCACCCTTGGTTGACTGGTAGAGAATGCCTAAGGCATTAAGTCCGCCTTTGTACCTTTTGTGCGAAAAGTTTAAATAAATAAATAAAACAGTTGCACTACGAAAATCGCCCTTAGTGCAACGATATCTCAAATGTTTACCGCTGATGTGCGATTGAATGTACCAGTGTAACAAATGGTGCTGAATATAAGCGTGCTGGTTATGAGCTTGCGCTGCGCCCACGCCAAGCCGCGCCGAGTCGTGGACGATGCCCGTTCGGGTATGGTAATTGAATTGCTCGATACTCTGCATTCCGAGACAGTCCGCTACCCATATCAGAGGTACGAGTATGCTGAATTTTGTCGCTTTAAAGTGAGCTTTTGCGAGAGACAAAGGCAATATTCAATTAAACCTATGTCATCCAAGAGGATGCTGGTTTTCATTTTAAGACAAAATACATCTGTCTGCAGTCTTTGTACTCGTAACAATAATGAAAAAAACACGAGAGGTATGTACATATGTACTGCATTTCTTGTAGCACCCAGCTTATACCGAAGAAATAGTATTTTACCGAACCTGGTATTCAAAGCCGTAATATTATTTTATCGGCTAAAGGACTTATAATCATCCCTATAACCTAGTGGCATACAACTATTAGTAACTGCTCTCTGTCGTATATGATAACTGGGATTATGTGAAGATACAACAGAACCCTACTGGTAAATATACAAGTGTGCTTCGATTGTTCTCGCTTCGATAAGACGTCAAGCACAGTGATAATGTATTTACCACCAAAAAACATTACCTGCACGCGAGCTTGCGATGCGCGCGGCGAGTGCCGCTGATCATGGACAGAGTGCTCATCACCGCGGACATGGCGGCCGGCTGATGTGGTCATGTGATCTGAGGACAACATGAAAATTTCGTAAGTCTTCCATAATTCATCCACCCTATCGAGAACAGCAAAGTAAAAAATCGTTATCACCATTCAGTCAGTAGAAATCAATGCTTTATGTCCTTTGCACGAGTGTAAGGAAAGAATAACTTCCGACATGATTTGGGCCTCTTTTTTAAATTCTCAGAATAGGAAAAGCCAGAAAAAATTTCACCCATGTGTATTACCAGGAACACCTTACCTAGTCACATAATCTATCCTCTGCTACGAGTATTATATAACATGTATGTAATTATGTATATGTGTAAGATGTATGTCCATAAACAAATGCAAATATATCGGACAAGTAGAACGCCTGTCGGCCACAACTCATGGTGACAAATTGTGAACTGATGTCGCGCTTAACGAGACGCCGCAAAAACTGCGCGCGCGCCGGTCTACACTTGAATGGAGATGAGGCGACGATAAGGTGCTATACAAAGTGTAGTATCGCCTCACAGATTTCATCTCTTTTTGCAAAGTAATGGTTTCTTGCAGTTAGCTTTATTAGAATTCTGTGAAGTCTGTAATCCATCGCTACAGACATCACATTATTGTTATAGCGTTGGAATTTGGGTTATGTATGGTCAAAGCCAAATCAAAACGGAGGAGGTCCGTTGACATAAACGATTTAGATTGATTTTTCAGAATTAGGCAGAAATTGTGTCGGTTTTTTCCAGTGTCATACCAATAATAATGGCATGTCTGTCCTGCAAATTCTACTCTGCGACACTACACAACAAGCCACTTGTCCGGCACAGCGTGGCCACCACCTCGTCTGAGGCGCAGGCGCATCATGCAACGTTTTTGTTGCTCCTGCCGGCGCGTGTAATGAAGCCGTTTATATTATCTGCTCCCAATTTATTTCATTATACATATTTGCACGTTTTTTTGAATGAGAGGGGTATAGAAAATGATTGATTTTTGTCCTTAGCACAGTTGAGTATGGGTCTACGAGTATTGCGGCCAATTGTGGATCTATCTAGTCACCAAACAACAAGTTATTCCATTTTTTTTTTCTATTCTACTTACGTAGGTACTGATTGCACCGCTTGGGTTGCTTTTGTTGCAATGTCTCTTCAAAAGTCTCTTATGTCCTAATAAATTTACAACACTGTAAAATATTTAAAGTTTTTATATATCTGTAAAAAAGGACTTAAATATCAATTTATTCACTCAAAATAATTTTACACTTAAGTGTTGATGATAGGAATTTGTTTTCTTTATTTATTAATTATGTCAACCACGGATATGTCAACGAATGCATAAACTTGTCGTTAACTTTTCACATCAATATTTATTGCATGAAATAGTCCATAACAAAAACATTTATAACAAAAACAAACATAACAAAAATATTTATAGGTGAATTAAATAATTAGCTTTCATAAAACAATAATGAGTTTTTTCAATAGAGAAGCGAAAACAGAAACAGAAATACCTAATTGGTACTGATTTCGCTAAACGGTGCGAAGTAAAAAAAAAGAGATTTTTATTACCTTCAGTTGTACAAAAACACTTATCTAAACACTATGCTGCGTTACAACTAAGAGAAAGATTGTTTTAGTTGAACTCTGGCACCCAGAGTAAGATTTAACTTGTGTTTAGGGTGCCAGCGTCCTCGCCTATAATTCAAACGTATGTCGGTAGTTGTAGCATGAGCACAGTATATTATAATTAAGACAATATAACTATATACTATATATATTAAGATAATACATATAACATAACGATAACTACCTACTAGTAAATGTATATATGATGTGGCTTATTTAAGAACCACTGTGTATGTACTGAGAGAGAGAGATAAATATGGTGAAATCTTGGGTTTATGTAAATCTGTATAAATATAATTACAGGTATATCGCTTCATTACTATATCAGGTTAAGCTATTGATACACGTAGTAAGTCTTCAGTGTTACCGTAACTCAGTGTCAATAGCCACTTTGTGACCTTGGTCTTACATTCATTTTGGCACATGGGAGCAATGGTGCATAGTTTATTTATTTTATTATATAAATGGTCAGACAAAATATCATGATGACGCTGAGCAAGGGCCATTCTACATCCGCGAGTTGAGCATACTTCATAGTATCTGTATCTACGCTTTTTAGCAGCTTTCGCCTTGTATACCACAGAGGGATGTTTGCGCAGAATAGTTCCAAGAACAAAGAGCTGTCTCACAGTGAGGACTTGACATTCGGTGTAGAGAGCCGAGGTATACTGTATTCGTAAGTAAGTATATAAAACAATGCGATCAAAGTACAGCCAACTAGTTTATTGGAAACCATTTCCTGAGGCCAGAACATACTGATGAAAACCAAGGTATGATATGACGTTACCATATTATTGCAATAGTTCGTTTGTTATGAACGTGCAAAATTGGCCACCGCTCTGCTCATGCCTCAGTGTTTACTAGCGTGAAGGGGCGCGTCCAATACCTTACTCAATTAACAATAAAACAGCGTTTGTCGGCGCCGGTGACTTGCCAAACGACAGCACTTGATTGAGCAAGTGTTGCGGATGATTCCGAATCATTGCAATTGTTCGTATCAATTTGAAACGGACTCAGTTTTTGTTATTGTTTTAGATGAAGAAATTAAGAGTATTATTTTACAATTCTTAACGATTAAACTCGTGTACAAATAAGACGGAATATTTTTTTTGCCATTCAATGCCACAAAACTGACAGTGTTTCAGACACGTACCTACCAGTGTGTTTTGCGCCTGTGGGTTGCTAATATTTTTATTAATGCTTGTTAATGATGGATTAAAAGCTGCCAATTAAACTTCTGTATTACTTACGTTGCTTAGAATTCAACTCGGACTACCCATAGCTTCTTCTAAGTCCATTCATTGTCACGAAGCCGTGCCGAATTTAGGAATTCGCACGTAGCTATTGGACACTGGCCTTCTCAACTTCTACTAATGAAATCCAAGTGCAGTCAAGCTTGTATTATTTTATTTTTATAACATAACAATTTGTTTCGCCCAAGGGTTGGGCAGAGATGTACTTATACTACAAACAAATTTCGCGAATTATGTTTAGTCTATCCTATCAACTGTCAAGTTAATGCTGAAGATCCAAAGCATAAAGAAAAACAATTGATATTTTTAGACTACCAAACCAAAAATCACCAGGTGGTCATCGTCATGATTACGTAACATTAGCTGTTGGAAATAGTTCGTAAAACACAGGCATCGCCGCGGGATGCTCTTGAGCAAGTGCTCACCAGTAATTACGGATAGATCGCCTCTCCGATGGAAGTGTAGTTCAATGCTGTTCAATTGGACGTGCTTTTATTATAAACACAGCGTTTTATGACTTAATCAGGATGTACCGGGGATGCTGCACAGAGTAGGGGTATTACAGGCATGGAGACGGAATATTAAGTACCTAGTAATAAGATTTAGTCATTATTTTGGTCGGTTTGAGATATAATATGACTCAGCTGCAATATAAATATTATATTTCTAGAATTATCGGGGTATTAATGTAAAAGTTTTCTCACTAAACAATTTAGAAAGAAGTATGCAAGACATTGCATTACTAAGAAGTCTATAATCATTCTATTTGTTCAGATTCAGTCATAATTATCATCTCTAGAGTAGGATTAAGAATACTTTAGTTACAAATTATAAAATCAAACATTTATTCCTTGAAATTATGGCACTATAAACCTGTAGTACCTGTCTGTGTATTTTTAACTCTATAAAAAAGTAGTTCTAACAACACTGACACCAGTGCATCATAATTCCGCATCGTTTGAAGGATAACGTAATGAATGGTTACTCAAATTGATTTTTAGATTGGCAAGCTTAATAGCTGCTGTAATGTACGATCGTGTCAGATCTAGAGATGACTGATGATGATATTAATTAAAGCTGATCACAGCTGGCAGGCAATGATAATTAAAAGCCTGTTAAAAAAGGTGAAGACAACTATCAAAGATGGCGATTGACATAACGCTTGTATCTTCCGGGGATTACATGTCTATGGATTGGGCAGAAGTGATTCCAGCATATCTATTTACAACCTTTGGAACGAATGGTTCTGAAATGTTGATTCTTCTTCTTCTTTTCGTATGCGCGGAAAATATAGGTATGTATACGAGTGTATATTGTACGGTTTGGGCCCAGTAGGTTGAAAAAGTCCTTCCTATTTTATGCCTGATTGAAAAAGTACTATAATAAACACTATTTATTTTAACGATTGAAGGTAAAATTCTACATAACCAGATGACGGCTGTACCTCGTAATTACACGCCTAAAATACATTGTAAGTTCCTTATCTCCTAGATAGCCCGAGGCCTGGTAATGACGGGCCGAGCCGGCCTGATGGCGTGTGCCGTAAGGACGGTAACCGTATCGCGTGCGCCGTGACTTACTCGGCATTACGCTGGCATCCCACTACGGGTAATGTTTGGTCTCAAGTGTATTTGCGCGTAAATGGTGTAGGTAGAAAGGGGAGAACTGCCGGTGGACTGGAATTGTCTGTCACAGGAATGATGGCCATGGAAATAGATTAGTGTGTAGTGACCTACCTAAAATCATACAAGTGTATCATACAAACACTGAGCGACCGCCAGGGCGCGCGGCGCGCGCACGCCGCCACCGCTCCGAACAATGCGACACCTCCGACGGCCTGCGCCTGCACTGGCGATCGTATCGAGGAGCGTCAACATCTCTGCGTCGAAGACTATCGGGCACTGACTAAGTTTGAATTTTTTT
Source organism: Eremobia ochroleuca (assembly GCA_949629135.1). Classification (NCBI taxonomy): domain Eukaryota; kingdom Metazoa; phylum Arthropoda; class Insecta; order Lepidoptera; family Noctuidae; genus Eremobia; species Eremobia ochroleuca. Next base: position 996,392 of record OX451396.1, on the reverse strand, counting down.
TTTTTTTTTTTTTTTTTGTGAATGGCATCTCGCAGTTCAACCTATGAGGTTGTCGACTGCTTAACCGGGCTTGCCTGTGGATGCCTCAATAAATTAAGGCCTCCAGCCAGGGCTTAAAAACTTAAAAACTAAGCGACTACACGCTAAGGGCACCCCCTGTGGGGTACGGACCTCGGCTTAGGGCGTCGCTGGGAGAGGGCAGCAAGGGACAGGCTGGATCGGAATTATTTAGGGGCGAATTTTGTACTACAGGCTCAGCGGCGCGGGCTGGCTCGAGCAAGGGTCGGGGCGGACATGCTATGGGGGGTCGCGACGGGCCTCGACGGCGAGGACGGAAGGACGGCTGTCGGGACTTGTGTTTTGTGAGCGTGCTGGTGGCTTTACTACTCTCCTGTAGGAGGGTCGTAGCGTCGTCGGGGATAGTGAGAGTATGCCTTGGTCGGCGAATCCTACTTATGCGAGAGGGAGTGTATCGGGCGGCCGCTGCTATCAGGGGATTGGGGTGCTTTATGCCAGTATCAAAGAAGCGCTTGGAAAGGCGTTTCATGAACTGCTGGATGGTGGGTATTCTGAGATCTAAGTGTAGATTCTCATTGCGGACATAGAAGGGGGCTCCCGTGACCTTTCTGAGGAAACGGTTCTGGAGGGTCTGCATTCTATGCAGATGGCGAGGCTTGGCGTGTGCGAAGACTACGCAAGCATAGGTCATGATGGGACGGATGACCGCGGTGTAGAGGCGCAATTTGCACTTGAGTGACAATTTGCTGCGGGCGGTCAGTAAGAAGTGGAGCCTACTGAGGGCGAAAGAGGCGCGCGAACGAGCCGTCTTTATGTGCTCTCTGAAAGTAAGGTGGTGGTCGAGGATGACACCTAAGTATTTGGCTTGCTTCCCCCAAGGGATCGGCTTGCCATACATAGTGATCGGACTGGGGAGGGGGGAGGCGAGTCGACGAGGTTTCGAGAAGAGCACTGCCTGACTCTTATCGGGGTTGACCTCTATTCTCCATTTCCGGAACCAAGCGCCTAAGACGCTTGCGGAGGTCTGGAGAGTGCGAGCAATAGAGGCCTGACAGCGACCCGTATAGTAAATGGCAGTGTCGTCGGCGAATAGAGCCAACTGAGCCTTTTTACTATTTGGAATGTCGCTGGTGAATAGGGTGAACATGAGGGGGGATAACACGGATCCCTGGGGGACTCCGGCACGGATGGGGTGAGGGGAGGAGAGTGCACCCTCGACGCGGTAGCGGAAAGTACGATCCGACAGAAAGTCTCGTAAGATGAGCACGAGACGGTCTGGCACTCCTAGTAGATAAAGCTTATATAATAAGCCATTGTGCCAGACTTTGTCGAAAGCTTTCGCTATGTCGAAGAACAACACGCCCGTCATCGCACTGCGCTGGAAGCCAGCGCTAATGTGTTCTACGATGCGGTGGACCTGTTGGATGCACGAGTGTTTAGTTCGGAAACCAAACTGCTCGTTAGGGATAAGGCTCTTTGCTTCAGCATAGTCCTTGAGTCGCTTATAAATAAGCCTCTCATAGATTTTGCCAAAAACATTGAGCAGACTGATGGGGCGGTAGCTGGTGGGCTCAGACTTGGGCTTGCCTGGCTTGGGGATACCGATGATGGTGGCTTCTTTCCACGTTTGCGGGAAGATGTTGTTGCTCAGAGCGCCATTGAAGATGGCGGTCATAAGCAGTATGAGGGGGGCGGGGAGGAGTTTGTACACCTTATTGGTGATACCGTCCGAACCGGGGGCTTTCCGAGTTTCGAGCCCTTTAATGATGTCTTGCACTTCGTCAGGAGTGACGGGAGGCAGAGGATCATCGGGGTCTTCGACTGGTGGGAGGGAGGCTCTACGTTCGACTTCAGCGTCCACCTTATTAAGGTGCACTTGGTCTACTGGTTGAGAGCTGGGAGAGCATTGGGACTCTAGGCTGTCGGCGAGGCATTCGGCTTTATCGGGGCTGTCGAAAGCGACGCTCTTGTCGGGGCGAATGAGAGGGGGCATGGCAACCTCTTCAGGGGAGCGTAGTTTCCTCTGAAGGTGCCAGAAGGCTTGGTGAGTGGGCTCGAGTTCGCTGAGCATCTTGTCCCAACCTTCGGAACGCCACTCCACTATACGCTTCTTTACAGCACGCTGTAAATGGCGCATGTGGGCTTTGTTCGCGTCACAGGGAAAAGAGTCGTAGGCACGAATGGCCGCGTTCTTCTCGGTTATCAGTTCACGTACGTCGGCCGGTAATTTCCAGCGATGGTCTTCCATCACCGGAACTTCCCGTGAACAATCCGTCAATACGGATTGTACGTGTTCTGTAAACGAGTCGATCGCGCCCGTCGTGTCTGCGACTGAAGCAATGAGGTCGGGAATGGAGTCCAAGTGAGGCGACGTGGTGGATTTCAGTCTTTCGCTTACTTTCCTCCAGTCGGTTATCACTTTGGTTTGAGGGGGCTGGTTGGGGTCACGCAGGCCCGAATAGGGGGCTAGATGCATGATAACTGGGCGGTGATCGGAATTAAGCTCGTGTAACGTCTCAATTGATTGCAAACGGAGGTTCACATTCTTGAGCAGCGCTACATCGAGTACATCAGGAAGCTGGTTGGGATCGCCAGGGAAATGGGTAGGGTTCATCGGGGCGATGACATCGAAGTTAAGGGTGGCGCCCAGGTTGTACACGATCCTACCTCTGGTAGTAGTCGTGCTGCTGTTCCAGGCGGGATGTTTGGCATTGAGGTCCCCCGCCATGATGACGGAGTCACTCAGACCGAAGAGGGCAGTGAGGTCATTGGTGAGAGAGATGGGGTCCTCTGCACCATTACTGGGTGGGATATAGGCGGAAATGATGGTGATTGGTTGATGACCAGTCATGCCGAGCCGACAGATAGAGATCTCCAGATGAGAGAGGAGGGGGGGTGGATCAACAGGGATGCAATATAGTGCCTTCCTGTAATAAATAAGGGTACCTCCCTTGTGACAACGGGACCTGTCATTGCGAACTAATTTATAGTTGGCAATGTTCGGGTTTCGGTGGTGGGGCTTCAGGAAGGTTTCCTGTATTAGGAGGACGTCAAGCTGATGGTCGCGGAGGAAAGTGGCGATCTCGTCGCGTTGACTAGTAATGCCATTTGCATTAAAGAAACCTAGTTTTAGGGAACGGGGTTTGGTAACACTAATTCTTTGTTGATCCATTGGAACAATTAGAATTTTAGTGTTTGAAGGACTTGCGTAACCTGGGGATACGCATTGAATATCTCGGCGATACGCCAAGCATTGCCATTGCAGGCTTTAATTTCTGCTGCCATAGCGTTGGCGGGGGCGATAAACGCTGCATATGCACCGAGTATCACCTCCATGCTATTAGGCTCACAGCCGGGGACTGGGGGTGGGGGGGACCTACTAGGACCTGCGGGAGCAGCCCTGGGAGCGGTAGGGGGTCGGGCTGATGCGGCCTCTGGGGCCGAGGGGACTACTGGGGCCGTGGGGGCTACTGATGGCGCTGGGATGGCAGTTGCGATCAGCGCTGGGATGGCCGGGGGTTGGGAGGGCACCGAAGCAGCAGGGGCTTTCTGGTGGAATAGGTTTGCCCAGGGGGAAGGCCTTTGTGGACTGAGCCGATCAGGCATTTGTGAAGATGGAATCTTCACTGAGGGACTCTCTCTTTGTTGGCGGTCGCTTGCGCGCTTTGCCAGTTTGGGAGAGGAAGCTTTAGGAGCTTTGGGGCAGCCCCGGTAGTTAGCCGGGTGCCCGGATTGGCCGCAAAGTACGCAGCTGGGGGGCTCTGTACAAAGAGTGCGGTCTTTGGGACGGGGGCAATCAGCTGTTCCGTGCTCACCTAGACACTTGACGCATCTAGGTGTCGCGTAACAGTTTGATTGGGAATGACCATAGAGTTGGCATCGGTGGCATTGTCCAATGAGATTGGACTTACGAGGCTTCTCGATGGAGATGCCCGAGAGGGAACAAACGGATTTCACCTTAAAAATAGGGTGATGACCTTCTGTAGGGTCGCAAACTACAAGGACCATGTCGTAGACAAGGCCCTTTCTCGCTTTGTGCAAGCGATGGACAGCGGAGACGGGGATACCTTGTGAAGCAAGGTCGGAATGAATCTCCTCGGTGGAGATTTCTTTAGGGACTCGCCTAATGATGACACGGGTTGGAGTTTCCTCCGGGAGGGAGTAAGTGTGGAAGGAATAGTTCCTCTCACGTAGCATACGGGTAAGTTCCCTGTAGTCCGAGGACGAGGGAACGGTTACCTTGATGCCTAGCTGGGTCGACCTGGCATTTGTGTAGTTGATCTTTCGATCAACACACATTTTCGAGATTTCTGTCCATTTGGACTTCTCGTGAATGTATAGAGGGGGCGGGGGTCGTTGCTTCTTTTTGATGTCCGAAGCAGGAGGACTAGCCCTAGGGCTTGAAGGACGGGTGGCCTGAGGTGCGGCGGGTGAGGGGGTGGGAGGGCAGGGGATCGAGATAGCCGCGACTGGCTTTTTGGCCTTGTTGGCGTGGGATGAGGCACCCTTCTTCCTTTTGCCTCCCTTTCCGACGACTTCATAGTCGTCTTCAGAGGAGGACGAAGAGGTTGAGAGGGCTTCCTCTGAGTCGGACTGAGGTACGGACGTATCCATACTCTCGGGGTGTGCAGCTGCGGGACACAGCTGCGGTGCGCCTATTGTCTTAGTGACAATGGCGGCTTGCACAATGGGTGCGGAAACAGGGGCGGCGGCAACCACAATAGGTGTGGAAACAATGGCCTCGGGAGTTTCGGCGGATTCCATTGTCGGGACGGACAATGGTGCCGGAATTTTTGGGTTAATCCCTAATGAGGGATTAGTCATGGGAGTGCCTTGGTCGGCCAAAGGCGGTGAGAGCGGGCTCTCGAGGACGTCGCTGAAGTCAGCGACCGAGCCAGAAGATGGGGCGGGAGAGGGAGCTCGCTGAAATTCAGCGAGTTTACTGCCATACTTGGCGACGAAATCCGGGTCCTTCAGCAGGACCTCCCTGACGAACGCTATTAACATAGCGTCCGACATGGTTGGATCGGGGGAGTTTAAAGAAGGGGTCGCATAGGGGCGTAGAAAACCCTAACAACCTAACTCCCCGGGTGGATGGGCCCGGGGGTGTGTGACCCTCCCTGTCGGGTGTAGACAGGGAGGTGAGTACCTATTGGTGAGCCCTAAGCTTGTAAACCGTCGCCAGTCTTATTGTGCGAACGGGGCCCTGAACCAGTCTAGTGCGAAGGGTGTAGACACACCCAACCGACACTAGGTGTGTAGCTGTGGACGAAGTCAGATACTAGATTCGACTAGGAGATCCCCCAAGGCCGAGATTCTAGCTCCCGATTCCAATTGACTTCCTCACCCTGAAGGGGCTCGGCGGGTGTGATTGGGGCAACACCCCCTTGGCTTCGTTGGCACCGTTAGGTATCCACCAAGGACCACGAAACTGTGGTTTTTACCCTGAAGGGGCCAAGAACGTTTTGACAGACGTTACTAGTTTTGGAAACAATGATATCAATGCCGCCTTGAAAAAGGCAGCTATTGATAGGACAGGGGTGTAGTCGGAGACTACAGATTTCGTTACGACAGGCGTAACGAAACCGGGCGGCGATAGCGGTGAGACACGGTGCAGCGAGCAGGTAGCAGCGGCACGTCCGTTCACGGCGAGCGTCGAGCGGAGAGTGACTAAGTTTGAAGCGGCGCTGTCCGTATTTATATGTCGTGCCGTGCGCGCGCGCTAACCTCGCTAACCTACGTCATCCTCGGCGAGAGCCCAACCTGGATCGCGCCTATTGGTCCACCTCGACCTGGTTAGCTTCTCAGTACCAGCACTACTTGTATGATACACCACGGTAATATAAGGCGATGTTTAATGACAATATATATTCCAATTATTTCTGATTACATTCGTTTTATTTACAAAGAGATCCCTAAATTGGTGACCCCGACGTGATTCAGCAAAGCTATGGAGAGCGCAAGTCAGGAGCCGCGAACCACGTTGTCGGATGAAGATATAGAGATGATCTCCGTCAAGTCTCGGATACCTCCATTCTGGCGAGACAAGCCCAGATTATGGTTCGCGCAATTTGAAACCATGGTGTCGAACCAAAAGCTCAGCGAAGAAGCGAAGTTTGGACTTGCTGTGGCACAACTCGACAAGGTGGATGTTGAACAAATTAGCGACATCATATTATCATCGGCTAGGACGGGTAGATTTGAAGCGCTAAAGACCCGATTATTATCCGTCTACGAGGAGTCAGAGAATAAGCAACTACAAAAATTGCTAAACGAGGTTGAACTAGGCGACCAGCGTCCTTCCCAGCTGCTGCGGCGTATGCGTGATCTGGCTCGTGACAAGATGCCCGATGAAACCCTCCGAATGTTATGGATGAGCCACCTACCCTCTTCGACGAGAGCCGTATTGGCGGTCAGCGAGGAATCAAAATTAGACTCGTTGGCGGCGATGGCAGACAAAATGAGTGAGCAGACGAAAGAGGCCAATTCTGTGTGTTCCTGCAGTCATGCTAGCACCGCGGCACAATCGTCGACAACATCGCCTAACGATCGAATTTTGAATATGATCGAGGCACTTACAAAAGAGGTCGCAGCATTGAAAATGGACAGATCGCGTAACTACCACCGGGGGCCGCAGCGAGGCAGATACCGTTCAAGATCTCGTTCCAAGTCCGCGAATCGTGACACATCGATTTGCTATTTCCATCGCAAGTTCGGCAAGGAGGCGTTTCGCTGTCGGAGGCCATGTAACTTTGCGAGCAAGACGAACACCAGCCAGGAAAACTAGTCTCGACTTTGGCTACGACGGGAGCCGAAGTCAACGACATAGCCCGACACCGTCTGTTCATAAAAGAGTTGGAAACTGGTCTGCATTTCCTCATCGACACTGGCGCGAACGTCTCAGTATTACCTGTCAAGAGGGTACGCAGAGAAAAATCGGCGCCGACCGAATATCTCTACGCCGCCAACGGTTCACGAATACCCTCCTATGGGGAACGCACTATGACGTTGAATATCGGATTACGTCGACCGTATATGTGCAATTTCGTCGTCGCCGAAGTGACCAGACCGATATTGGGGGCCGACTTCCTACATAAGCACCAGCTCACGGTAGATATACACGGACGAAGGTTAATAGACAAAAAAACAGGCCTGTCTGTTGTCGGCTGCGTAACGTCTACCTCAGACTCCAGCATCAACACCGTGGATGACCAGCAGCCATATCACGATCTGCTCGCAAAGTACCCGGACATCACCCGACCAAACTTGAAGCTCTGTCACAGTGAAGTGGAACACCACATACAGACTACCGGCCCGCCATTATATGCGAAATCACGCCCGCTGCCTCCACACAAGTACAAGGCAGCCAAGGCAGAATTTGACGTGATGATTGAGCAAGGTATTTGTCGGCCGTCGAAGAGTCCTTGGGCCAGCCCAATACATCTTGTCCTCAAAAAGGATGGCAAATACAGAGTCTGTGGAGATTATCGCCGTCTCAATGCAGTGACCGTGCCTGACCGTTACCCTGTCCCAAGACTGCATGATTTTACCTACAACTTGCTAGGGAAGAAATACTTCTCCATAATCGACATGAAAAAGGCCTATTATCAAGTGAGGACTCGCGAAGAGGACATACAGAAGACTGCCGTCATCACACCATTCGGGTTATTCGAATTTCCGAGGATGTGTTTCGGTTTGCGCAACGCTGGGCAAACGTTTCAACGTCACATAGATAATGTTCTACGGGGACTCCCTGTGTTTCCATTCGTCGACGACATTTTACTGGCCTCTGAAACTAAAGAACAGCACCGAAGAGAACTGGAAGAGGTATTCAAGAGGCTCAACGACCATGGGTTGCAACTAAATGTAGCTAAGTGTACATTTGGGCAACAAACACTCAACTTTTTGGGCTACACCATAACCACCGAGGGAATTAAGCCAACTGACGAGAAGGTCGAAGCCATAAAATCATACCCTCGCCCAGAAACAGTCCAGCAATTACGTCGATTCCTCGGAATGATAAACTTTTATCGTGAGAATATTCCACATGCCGCCGAGTATCAGAAAGAGCTCAATGTTTACCTGAAAGATTCGAAGAAAAACGACAAGACGAAGATTAGGTGGAGCGAGACAGCGATTCAGGCGTTTGAGAAATGCAAAGACGACATCACCAGTGCCGTATTGCTGTCATACCCATCGTCAACACTACCCTTCGTGCTTATGACCGACGCATCTGACACCTGTGCGGGGGCGGTACTTCAACAAAAAAGTCAAGGCCGTTGGAGACCGCTCGGCTTTTATTCCAAGAAGTTCGACGACGCACAAAGGAAATACAGCACGTATGACAGGGAGCTTACGTCTATATACCTGGCAGTACGTCACTTTCGCCGGATGATAGAAGGCCGTGACGTCACCATATTGACGGATCACAAGCCCCTCACCAATGCACTGCGAGCGAACTACAAAGATGAAACTCCGAGGCGCACAAGATATTTAGAATATATCAGCCAGTTTGTCACCGATATCAAGCACGTATCGGGCAAGGATAACTGTGTCGCTGACGCCATGTCTCGAGTGGACACAATCTCATGTCCAACTCCGATAAATTACGATGAGTTAGCAAAGTCTCAAAAGCAGGATGAAGAACTCAAGCAACTCATGAAAAGCGACAAGTACAAATTCAAGCGAATAGCACTGCCCAGATCAACTACCCAAGTCATATGCGAGATGTCAACAAAGTGTCCTCGCCCGTTCTTACCGCCACAATACAGGAAGCAAGCTTATCAAGCAATACACGACCTTAATCACCCCGGCGTAAGAGCGACGAGAAGATTAATTACTACACGTTATTTCTGGTTGACCATGAAGAAAGACGTCACAGACTGGGCAAGAGCGTGCGATCAATGCCAGCGAGTGAAAGTTCAGCGCCACACCAAGGCACCGATATCCAGTTTCATGCCAGTAGACCGCTTAAGTCATCTCCACATTGACTTAGTCGGTCCTTTACCAACGTCAAACAACTGTCGTTATATACTTACGATGATCGACAGAGCAACGAAGTGGCCAGAAGCTCAACCGATCGAGGACATAACGGCAGAAAAAGTCGCAAATACGTTGTATGAAACATGGATTGCAAGATTCGGTTGTCCCGCGACCATAACAACAGACCAAGGCAGACAGTTCGAATCCGAATTATTCAACAAGTTGATGCATCGCATGGGAATCCAGCACGTACGAACTACGGCGTACCACCCCCAATCGAACGGCTTAGTGGAACGCTGGCACCGCACGCTCAAAGCATCACTCACCGCAAGATTAAATACAACGAACTGGACGTACGAGTTGCCCACTGTGCTTCTGGGTCTTCGCGCCGCATACAAGACAGACATCGGCGCCAGTACTGCGGAATTATTACTCGGGAGAACACTACGCCTGCCCGGTGAATTCTACGGTGAAACAACCACAACATGCAACACGTCATCGCAGTTCATGAATCATCTTAGCGAAGCATTGAAAAAGGCACAGGTGCAGCGCGAAGCTAACAAAAGCGCAGCTGTTTTCATTCACGGCGATCTGTATAAATCAACACATGTTTACGTTCGCAACGACGCCGTGCGTAAACCGTTAACACCTACCTATAACGGTCCATATCGCGTCATCGATCGCACAGATAAGTACTTCACCGTACAGTTGGAGAATAGAAGATCTAATATATCCATCGATCGGCTGAAGCCTGCATTCCAGTGTAATGAGGAGCGAGCAGATGAAGCACCTGCCACCTTCAGCTACGTCACTAAATCCGGCAGGATGTCAAAACCTCCTGTACGCTTCGCTGAGGGGGGAATAATGTAGTGACCTACCTAAAATCATACAAGTGTATCATACAAGCACATCACACGTCCGACCACCGTCACAGCGCGCAGCGCACTGAGCGACCGCCAGGGCGCGCGGCGCGCGCACGCCGCCACCGCTCCGAACAATGCGACACCTCCGACGGCCTGCGCCTGCACTGGCGATCGTATCGAGGAGCGTCAACATCTCTGCGTCGAAGACTATCGGGCACTGACTAAGTTTGAAGCGGCGCTGTCCGTATTTATATGTCGTGCCGTGCGCGCGCGCTAACCTCGCTAACCTACGTCATCCTCGGCGAGAGCCCAACCTGGATCGCGCCTATTGGTCCACCTCGACCTGGTTAGCTTCTCAGTACCAGCACTACTTGTATGATACACCACGGTAATATAAGGCGATGTTTAATGACAATATATATTCCAATTATTTCTGATTACATTCGTTTTATTTACAAAGAGATCCCTAAAAGTGTTTAGGTTGAAACTGTACACCTGAGCATGTAGCGATAAAGAGTCAGACACTGAAAGGTAGACGGACTTAAATTGTCGCACTTGGAAATTAGATATGCAAGGTGGAGACCTTGCATATCCAATTTCCAAGTGCGGCCACCAAAATTTAAGAGTAGGTTTTCAAAACAACTTCACATCTCTTCCAGAAATAAATTCCGCTTGACTAGAGTGGGTTTAAGTAAACATGTAACTTGTTTTTCTGTTAATTAAACTTAACGTCCCGGATCATTATTAAGGTCGACTTCCAATAATAATAATAATCTCGTTTTTCCAGGAATTTCTAAATCACCACGGCCTCTAAGCACCTCATTATCTATGTACAACTCATAATCTGTCGAAACTCTATGGTTTTTGTACAACTTTTCCCATTCGGAGCGCAGGCTTGAGAAACACATTAGCCTGGTTCTCGTTAGTTAGTAGTCGAGTGCGATGATAGAACTCGCTCGTTTAGTTAACACGTGAATATAATACTTGGAAGTTTGTAGTGTGCTTAGTGTTTGTTATTGTTAGGAATGTGTCAGTCAAGTTTAGCACAATATCAAGCTTTCCCGTTAAACTCCGTGTTATGTAGGTACTCGTATGATGTGATGTCAATGCCAAGTAACATCTATACTTTGTACGGTGAGAATGTTATTGTTCGACGCACTGCTATTTTATTGTATTGTAACATTGTGTTATTTTCCAAAAGTAAAATGTACAACACATGTCTGTTATGTGTGTAATAAGGTTGTTAACATTCTGGCACCTCACCACGCAACTGTTACATGATATAACATTACACTGAACACCTAGGTCGTGCTCATGTTTAGCTTTGAATTCAGTATACTACGTCTTATACCTGTGTTTACTGCGGCCGTGACTGTAGCGTGCGTATTTTTTAAGAATAACTACATCATCAGAATAACATCATCTTCTTTCATCATAATAACCGGGCAATACACCCGATTAATTATACGCGGCCCAAATTTTTTACACCGTCAATTATCTTCAGTCGTACTACTTGGTTAAGTCTGAAGATCAAAATAAAGCAACAGATGGGCCTCAAACTCGAAGACAATGCCTGCAGTTTGATTACTCTTGTGGATGAGATTTAAATGCTATTGTATATATGAGTAGGTATGGAGAGGAGGAGAAGGTTGAAGGTTGGTTGTTGGTGGTTGGGGTGCAGGGGAAAGTTTTCACTCGAGGAGCCGGTTCAGCATTGTGGGTAGATATAAATAGACATTATTATCTTCATCACTGCAGTTTGCAATTTTATGAAAAGGAAACGAACAGGAATAATTTTAAGTAGACCCTTCGCCACTGCCATACTCAGTAGACCCTGTATAAATGGTATTTATGTATCGGCATATCCCAATATATCGATATCTTGGATATGACGATGTTCGCTAGGGGTGTTAATAATGAAAACGCAAGTAATGGCGTCATGTGCGGACTGCGGACAGACGGCAGATTGATGGCTCGCGGCCCCACCAGTCACCACGTAATTATACGTCACTGACAGGGCTGCCATGCTACCACTGACTGAATATCATATACAGACTTTTTATTCCACATGGTATGGAAAAAAAAGGTTGATAGATTTAGTAGCTGATAATATCTAGGGACAGGCGTTAATAGGGGCAAAATATGGTGTTTATAACATGCTAAAAGTTAATATTATCCCATAATAACATCATCTCTAACGTTGATGTGAGGGCCATGGGCCAAAGACAACACACATTTATTGGCATTGATGTTACAAATTAATCCATGATCAAAGAGTATAATAACTATATAAAGGAATCCGTGACGCGCCCGCGAGCTTGGCAGTGATGCTCATCACAATCTCATTCAATACAACTTCTTAAACATTTACTCACCTATACTAGCATTTTATCGGTTGCATATTCTCATATCTAAACGTATTCTATTTTCGAGATAACTACATACTACATAGCTTTCATAGAAATAATAAACAGAAAATAACAACTTAATATTTCGGACAGCCCTATAGCAACAGCGGACAGATGACGCTGTAGGTTCTGTCTTTGTAAAGTTATAATAATAGGAAGCACTTAATGGAGCTCCACGGCTATTCAGCCCCGATAAGATATGTGTCCCGGCTTTATACTGAGCCTATTATTTAGCTTGGAATATTATATTATGCAGTTCTCAAGGACTTCGACACACGCGTGATTTTGAAAGATACACGTGAGTCTTCACTGGAATACAAAGGTGGTCGCCATATTTAGCGGTGATTTATTCACTGAATAAATTCACTTTCTCCATAACATAAAGTTAAAACAATGAATTAGTGTTAATATCAATCTATCTCCAAACGGCTGGTTGACACTTCCCGTGACCCCAACGGCTGGGTTTTACATTGGCCAGAGGCTAAGCATTGCCATACAACGTGGCAATGCCGCTAGTGTACTCCTATACATAATTCAGGAAGTCGAATTTTGTAAACAAACATATCATATTTAAAAAGATATAGGGTTCTATAGAGTGCCGTGCTGAATGAACTAACGTTGGTTTATTTTTCAAATTTAGCAAGTTGCATGACAAACCAATGCGTTACATATGTTACTTGCCAAAGTTCAATTATTTTTTAATAGTTTTTGGCTAAGGTTGTTTTGTCTTTTTTAGATATTTTCTTATTTTTTTTTTCCAGCTCGGCCCCCTATCCACATCTATATATTATTAGTTATTACGAATTTACAATATCTGTTGCGTCACATATAACGTGTTAATAGAGTACATTCCTTTAGTTTAAGAAACTTTTTAATTACGCTATATATTTTTCAAGTTACACGGGGCCGTATTGAAAACGTTTGGCTGGCACGGCCCCCATTTTCTGCACATTTCTTCAAAAGTATTTTGAAGAAATATGTGTATTTTTCAAGTTACACAGGTGAAGCCGCGGGCAAATGTAGACGCCCGCCGCACAGCTACTCACGAGCAGACGACGATTAACTGGTAAATAGTACTTGTTGTGCGATATTCCTTAAACTTAATGAGACAAAAGCATACCAATTCAAAAGTGTAACTGTTTGACATATCTGCCCGGAATGGAATGGTATTCTGAAATGAATCAATTCATTAGCGCGCTCCTTAATTGAGCCGCGTCGGCTTCTTTCTTAATTGATCACTTAATAATGCAGATTATTTACATTATTTATATGCCGATCGCACATGGATACATGTACTCGTAAATGCATTATAATTAAATACACGAGAGTGAGCTACTTCTAGCTGAAACAAGCTACTTTCCCCTTTAATAATGATTAATTAAATCAAACTGTTCAGGAAATCATTTACATCGGCCTTAACTATCATCAACATTAGAGGTAACAGAGAATCTACCAAAACTATATCGTTTGTCATAGGTTGCTCGTTGTACCCTTTTAAATCGACAATATACTTAATTACTTTATTCAAAATCAAAATCAAAAGTCATTTATTCAAACTAGGCTGAGAATCAGCACTTTTCGAACGTCAAAATTACAAAAGACAGTCCCCCAAAACGCCCGCCCTTCACCACTTCCTAGTGCTTTCGCTGGGAAGAAGAAGTGGCGGAACAAACTCCCCAGCAGCACAGCTGTCTGTTCAGTTAGAAAATATACTTGACTGAATACAATACAAGGTATGCAAAGCAATTAACATTACAAGACACAGAACGCTAAATTAAATTATTTGCCATATGTCAGCTAGCAACGCCAATATACCAAGAAATACAATAAAAAACTATACGTACTCAAGCAAAAATTAATAAATGGAAATTAAATAAAAGCCTCCAGGTATAAAGGGCGTGACCGCTAACATATTTATGCAATGCTGGGTTCAGTTTACATAGCTGTCGCTTGAAGTCACAAATGATAAACTAGGACCATAAGGAAACTAAATAAACAAGTTATTAATAATGATAACAATGATAAAACCATGGTCAGCAAGACGACCAGTCACCACAAGCAGCACCCGTTCACGAGCATAACGCAAAGGTCAGCCATTACCCCCCTCGCCATATTTGAGGGAAGGAGACAACCCGACCCCCGACGCTACCGCAAGCAGTGACATCTAAGGGAGCATGACGAACTTGCTGCCGGTTGCTCAGGTAAGAATAATATGATCAATTGTCGAGGTCACTAGCTAACCACATGTTGCAATCAACTCATTAGAAAACATTGCAATGGGTTGATGATTATGTCAATAATAAAATTAAAATTAAATTAAACTGATTTGACTTATACAGCCCAATAAAAAAAACAATTGTATAATGAGCTCATATAACCTATCAGTAATTCTTTGTAAATTAATTCTGGAGAAAGAACATAAACATTGTCTTGAGTTAATCAGGGCGACCAACTATTCTTATCGTTTAAGTAGTCGTTGATAGAATAGTATGCCTTTGAACAAAGGTTAGATTTTACTTGAGCTTTAAATGCATTAAAAGGCAAATCTAGCAAAGAAGAGGGTAGCTTGTTATAAAAGGCTATACCAAGACCAACAAATGAGTTATGAACCTTATGAAGCCGGTGAAAGGGAGCACGTAGTTTGTTGTTTGTTTGTTGTATTATTAGTACTTGCGCCTTCTAACCAATACAACAAAAGCAGTTTGGTTCAAGTACATGAAGCAGCTCCACAATATATTACTCATTAGTATTGCAACAACCAGTTGAGACATGTACTGCAATTTACACAATTATAAGTATCAGATACACCCCCAGCATTTATGCCATGTATGGGAATAACTTAATACGAATTTTTCGTACCGACTCCTTTACATTAGTCGATAAGATACGTTAACGATTATAGGCATCGATAACTATCGACGCCATATTAAATGACTATAAAATACTAGATAAAGGAGTGAATGTTGTAGCATACGTATAATAATGAAGCACAACGTCTGTCCGCGTGGGTCGTGTGTTTTTAATAAGGATAAAAGCAATACGTGCTCTTAATCGGAAGAGGTTTAAATATCTGGAGATGTAAGTAAATTAAAGTCAATAATTAGAGTAGTTTATTAAAGTTTCGGTTTAATATGTTTATGGGGCTAATAATAATATGAAGCTAGAGAATTTGTAGCCTATGTACGAGGATGACTGCTCTAAGAGAACTGCTTTTTATGAAATTAATACTGACATAATGTTTTGTTGTACAAAACCTGTAGAATGTAAATGGTCCACATTTAATCTAAGATCATACTACTCTGTACACCTACATTTTGGCAAATAAAGTATTATTATTATTATAACCCAAGCAAGCAGACACAAGAGGCGAGCGTCTTGTAAAACTATAACTACCTATAAAAGTGCTGTGTATAAGGTATAAGTAGGCAATGTAAATGATGGTATAGGCAAGTATGGTGATATTTAAGGTAACATGTGCCGCTCCAAATGCAAATGTGTTCATGATTCATGAGATTCAGTTTCTATCTAAGGTAAGTGACGCACGAGGCCACTATCAATCTATATTATTAGTCTGTGGCAGTCAGTGGGCTGCCGTAAGCTAACTGGGAAGCCTATACCCATCAGTGGATGGGTAAAGATTTCTTGAGTACTCGTATTGAGTACTTACTTCGTTTTCTAATACAGTAAGAATCCCACCAACCACCAGCCACCAGCCACCAGCTACTGATTTTCGAGATGGAAAACCCCAATAACACTTTGTCCCTCCCGGGAACCGAACCCAGGAGCTAGCGACTACTAGACCAACGCGACGAAGCAATGTTTCAGTAGCTCGCTGCTCAGCCTGGGTTTGTACCTGTGCTTGCCGGTAATAGGCTCGCCGCGATGGGACGTTAACATAACTAGCGACATTCGTGTGTGTTAGAGGTTCACTCCTCGAGGGATACTAGTACGGGACGTTGTTCTGTTATGTTGAGGAGCCCATGATCATCCCGTCGTTTTGCTTCGATATGTATAGTATACTATAGTATGCCTCCTCTTACTTAGCCAGGGGCACAGATTGTTCGCCGCGGCTGGGAGTGAACCGTCATTCGAGTGCAGTCTCCTGTCCCTCGCACACTCTGCGCTCAACGCTCTCTTGGACGCTAAGCCTGACTGTGACATGTTCACGGATGAATGGAAGGAGATCTTATCAATATTTCTGGAGTATTGTGAGATGAGCGTATGACTGTCGAGTAGTTTTTATACTTTTCGTTATTGTACTTAACTTATGTGTTTGTGTCTTTAACTGATGTAATTGGCCTCGGCCGTTTTATGTTAAAATAAATAAATGGTTTTCGGTTTGTTTGATAATAGTGGGTAGCGTTTCTCACTATTACATTTAAAGCAATCCATAGATAATTATGATACACTATTCAAGTCAGGGCTAGATCCGGCTTAATATGTACCTAATCATGTATCAATCTTCACTGTATTATTATTTTCCTATATTTTTAATGTTTATTTCTGTAAATTAAAATAATAAGTAAGCAAATAACAACTAATAAAACACTAGGGCCTTGGGGTCCGAGTGCTCATCAAATATTTCGGGACATCGCCAAGCGGTTTGTTGACTCTTCACGTGACCAGAGGGCTGGCCTATTTTTAGCTCAAAGAATCAGCATTCATCCAACATGGTCATGCTGCCAGCCTTTTGGGCACTTACCCCATTGACAGCGATGCGGACGAATTTTGTGATGCCCAATGAGCTCCTGCCTTTTTCTTTATATTTTTTTTTTTGTTATATCCTTGTAGGTATATAATATTATATGTATATTTTTTAGTATTAATTAGGTATTAGTTGTTATCTTCACTTGATATAAAGCGATTGCAGTTTGACTTCCGCAGCCCTATTAATTGGAGAACCTGTTAAAATATTATTAGCATTCCAGGCCTTCGAAAGTTCAAATCTTTGCGAAAAGTCTCTAGATATTCACATGACTATTGAAAATGCCCAGAGGTCGGGTGCGACCTGCATACACCCTGTCTTAGATCCCCAAGATAAGTGTTTTATGTAGATATCTTCACTGCACGCCCTGTGCGGAATCCAAAACAGAAACTTAGTCAGAATATCAATTTGGTTCTTTTCTTTTTATCCTAGATTAAAACCCCACAAAATAGTAATGTTTTGACAATTAAAATAATAGCTTTCAAATTATATAAAATGATCAATAGAATTATCATAAAAAATATTATTAAAATCGCGAATTATAAATGTATTCTTGGTTAATCCTTAGTATCAGGTGGGATGACATTGACAGCTCCACGCTCACTTCACCTAAGTTTTCACGGTGAGATGGTTACAGAATCGCACTGCTGTAGTCTATAAATATATGTACATATATTTATAGACTACAGCAGTGCGATTCTGCTGTAGTCTATAAATATATGTATTATGATAATTCTATTGATCATTTTATATAATTTGAAAGCTATTATTTTAATTGTCAAAACATTACTATTTTGTGGGGTTTTAATCTAGGATAAAAAGAAAAGAACCAAATTGATATTCTGACTAAGTTTCTGTTTTGCTATTTTATGTTAAAACCCCACAAAACAGTAATGTTTTGACAGTTAAAATATTAGTTTATAACAATCATATTGTTTAATGTTTGCTTGGTCAATCCCTAGCATCAGTGGGTTGACACTGACAGCTCACTCTACGCCAGTTTTCACGGCGAGATTTTTACAGAATCGACCGACTGGTTAGCGACAAGCCAACGATAGTTATTTATCACTTAAACATATTCTAACGCGTTATTTGCATAAAGAAAATATTTAAAACTCTTATGTGCATGAAGGCTCGTAAAAAGGCCGCTCTTTATTTGTATATACTGACAGGTAGCAAATTATATATAGTATACGAGCATATTCCTATAAATTTATTAGAATTAATGCTCGTCGTAAATCTCATAGTATGTACTAACACCCACTTCGGTATATTTTTATTATATGTATAACGTTAGTTAGCGTGTCTCGCATTTTTGTTTTACTGTTGAAGGAATTCCTCGATGTCATGATTAAAATCTCTCACTCTTTATATAAATCCTGACCGTCGATTTTAGATCGTCACACTTTTACCTAAACAAACCATCATTAATCGTACCCTCCCCTTTTCTATGAATCAATCTGAAATAGATGCAATACATCGTGGATGAAGTCAATATATTAATTCATTTAATGAAGCAACATTACTTTTTCTAGATGGGAACAAGGCACCTACGGCATCTACAGCCTACCTTCCTGATGATCAAACCTACTGTTTTAACACCTTCGTCGTTTGCAATCATTTGCCTATTCAATCAAACCAATGCTACGCAAGCATAACTACTGAAGAGCACAGGTAGATCTATGTACTCTATGTAGTACAGACGCCAGCACATCAAGCTAACCGAAACTGTCAAATTTTCCCTATCAACTTTGAACCTTACGCTTCAGCGATAAAGTTGAAAATCTATTAAATAAATTTTACAGATTGCAGTAGCTTGATGTGCTGGCGTCTGTACATAGCTATTTCTAACGATTTGTCTTGGCCAACACTTGCTGATGACGATAATGCCTGCGTTTTATGAGATTTTCATTGCGATTTCGAAGTGTGTCTGCATTGCATTGATTAGTGTTTCTTTCTTTGATAAGTAAACATTACATGACTTAAAGTCACGCTTGTATGTCCCGAAGGGTAAGACAGAGCTAAAATAAAATCAGCGTCATAAATCTATCACCGTATAGCAGTAGGTATCTACAATACACTGCTGATACATAATATGGCTATTCTAAGTTGCTCCTTTTCACCCGGTTCACCACTATCCGCGACTTCTCTCCCAGCTGTATCCTTCAAGTCGTTGGTTCACTTAACGTTAGGTACTAATTCTACCTCAGACCACACAGCATAAGCTACACCTACATCTGCATAAAAAAAACCTAGAAGCTATTCTTCTCCGTACATTATTGATAGTGTCGCAAGCGTGAGGTTGCGCTTGCGACACTCTCGTAAATCACTCTGCGACAGCCGCCATGTTTATTGCATGAAACGCTCGATTACTGAGGACTAACTTCTTTGTCGCGTCGCGGACATCCGCGTGATGTATCGGATTTGTGACGAACTGAAATATAGAAGAAGACACCAGCGATTAGTCGAGAATTCAGAATTATGTGTACTATATTGATATTTCTAATATTGTAAAAGCTCCTGTTAATCGCAATACGTAAAATGTATCGTCTTGTTATTTTTGTAACTGCTTCATAATAGCGAGCAGGCCTTTTAATATTTAAATCATAATTCCTCTATTACCTACTATTTTTAATAAGATACGTTAAAAGTCTTGACTTCACATATCGCTTTTGTAGGATTTCCAGAATCGTGACATTGCAATTATTTGGGATACCCGAATGCTGCTACGAGGATTCATCCAGTCAAATTGGAATCAGTAACCGTTCATGACTCCAAAACACACTGTACGAGTCTACTCGTAGTAGCTCTTCTTGCTTTCTTGCTATCGCTACTACCGAGTCTTACAAATTGAACTATCAAACGTTAATTAGCATCCAATTTAGAATCAAGCCTATCAGTACAGTTTGTGCAACTTAAATGGACTAAAACACACACAAAAAGTGTTTTCTGTAACATTCTGGAGTACGTCGCTCCAGATAACAGCACGCGGACTATCGAAACGGTTAAATTCCGTCCTTACGGTATCAAGTCACTGTATCAAGAGAAATTATTCAAAAGTGCGCCGGAGCAAACCGGTCGGCGAAGTGGCCGCAGACAAGAAATATACTTTTCAATCTTTTTGTGAGTAATTCTGGGGCCCTCATTTAGGATGATACTGCGGCATGTGTGGTTTCAACATTTTAACGCCAATAAAATTATACTTTCTTTCATCAATTCAGTTTATTTCATTTTCTGGTTTTAGCTACAGAGCCATATACTTAATGTAATATTTATACTTCTAAAAATCTTCCAGCACACACCTCCATGAGCAGTCAGTACCTTAGTATGCAATCCATCCATCGTTTCTTTGGTTTGGCTTTATTCTTACAGCCATCTACATTATATACTTAACATGTTTCATGTTACATGCTCGTCATCAAGCCAATGACACAAAATTATATTCAACATCGGACATCCCCTTAACATCACTTGCCTTTCAGCGTACCTCACTTGAACGAGCATTATCGCTGTTGAATTTAATTAGTTTTAAAACTCATGAATAATTCACATAAATAAACATAGTTGGCAATGCAGTAGAAACGACTTGAAACTAACTGATAACTACAAAACATTTGTGTTTGTTCCCTTATAGGAGTTACGGGCCGCGGGTATTTCCGAACGATAATTTAATCGAGTGCGATATCGATTGTGATTTAGTAAGACTCGTTGATTTACTTATATTATGTTGAAATACTATTCGATTAACTAGACAGGTTAACTTGTGTGGTCCCTAATCGAATAATAATGAGCACGACTCTTTTCGTGGGTGTATCTATGCTCTATGTTATGGGTTTGGTTTCCGCACTTAGTCCTTCAAGTGGACCATTGTCCGTGGGCCATGGTGGCCGTCGGTGGTTATTCCAACAAGCCCACCAGAGGCTCCCTCCAGAGGCTGATTAAGTCTCCTGGCCTGTTGAGAACATCTGTATAACATCTGGGTGTCCCGAGGGTTTCTGACCTAATCTGAGTTGATTGATGATGATTTGAGTGCACACTCAAAGAGCACATGCGCAACGGTCTCAGCAGCCTCCATGCAAACCCTACACAAGGAATTTCTGTTATGCCTATTATTTGGAAGTGTTTGTTTAGCGAGCAGTGTCCCGTGATGGTCCCCATCACCAGGCGCAGGCCTTTCCTGTCCAAGCGTAGTAAACGTCTGGTTAGCTTGCCATCTAATGATGGCATAG
Organism: Eremobia ochroleuca; assembly: GCA_949629135.1. Lineage (NCBI taxonomy): Eukaryota > Metazoa > Arthropoda > Insecta > Lepidoptera > Noctuidae > Eremobia > Eremobia ochroleuca. The sequence continues at coordinate 975,187 of OX451396.1, read as the reverse complement.
CTTTCTTGAACTGTCTCCAGCCCGGAGATGAGGTCCACCAGCTTTCTGCTTGTGTGTGGGTCTGCTTCTGTAGCCACCTGCGTAGTTGGTTGAAGGGGATGGGAACGACAGGCTGTCTAGTTTCTTTAGTAGGAAGGATGTGAGGCTTATGCCTAGGCCTATGGCTAGGCCTCGGGTTGTATGTCGTCGGCTTTGCCAGGTTTGGCTATGAAGATGACTTTCACTTCGCGCCACGCTAGGGATATGTATCTGAGTGCTATGCAGGCCCGATAGATCTCCACCAGGCATGGTGTACTATGGTCAACCCCCCATTGTAGTAGGGCTGGGAAAATGCCATACAGTACTGCGGACTTATATGGCTGGATGGTGTTGATAACCCACTTTAACCGGTCTTCTGTTACTAGACTGTGGGCACTGGACTCGTGGGTGTATCTTCAGCCGATTTGTTTTAGGATCGCCAGGTGAATTAACGTGGAGCAAAGGCTGCCGCGCTACAATACCTTGGTATTCACAACCATCTAATCGTATAAATTGTATGGAAAAACGCTAAAAGAAAAAAAAATCGGCTCATTTTTCACAGAAACACGTGCAAACCAAAAGATAGGTAATTAACCCGAGTAGTGAAGAAAAAAAAAACAAAATTGCCGGTTAAAATTTTACCACATCCTTTTTGTTAACGCCTACGTACATATTATTATGGATCCCCACAATTGACTTTGATAACTTCTAAGTGAACATTTCCTTCGCCATTTTTAATAATAACTACTCGTTATAACTTAGCTTTCTGTCTTGTTGATAACCTAACTATCTGTCACCATTACAGAAAATTACATGAAGAATCAGAGTCATGCACCATGGTGTCTAAAAGAAAATCAAGGCGTAGGCGTTCACCCATCAACCTGTAACGTAATTCATAATCAATTCAAGACTGAACAAGTGAGCATTCAGTGTCATTCATAATGAACGGAAGTAATGCCCACAGACCATGCAGCTACTCGTAGTTAATTACCAGCAACCGGCGACCAGCGACCAGTGACGTCGCCACCCCGCTACCGGAGACATTGGTGACGCTTCAGCGACCATAATGCTCTTACGAATCATTTCCTCTTTACATTTCCTCCATAAACGGTGTTCCTTATTGACATTGATGCATGACTGGATCTTGTAATGACATGAATGGTGAAAACAAACAATGTTTATGTTGAACAGTAGACACGCCAGTGTAAGCAGCGCTATTACGTTGTGGTGCTATGTACTGTACAGCACTAGCTTCTGCTTCGCGACTTCGATCACGTAGAAGTCGCAAGATACACAATATACTAAAAAAACAGCCATATTTTTATATAACTACCTCGGCCCCGCCCCACCGCGTCGCGTCGCATCGCATCGCATCGCATCGCATCGCATCGCCCGCCCGCGCTATTACTTCGTTTTCGCTTAGCTTGCTTTCTGACTTTTTTCTTATTGCTCGGCTCTTAAGGCTCTTAGCGTGATGTTAAGTAGCCTACAGCCTTCCTCAAGAATTAAGCTTCCAATGCAAAAAGATTTTTCAAATCCGACCGGTAGTTCCGGAGATTAGCGCGTTCCAATAATAAAACAAACTCTCAGGTTTATTAAATCAGTATACCAATCATGCTAAATATTCTGTTCAGAAATTGTTATAATGAATCAAAATCAAAGACAGTTTATTGAATGATTGATTTATTTATTATTAACGCTTTATACAGGTTGAAATTGAAAACATGCGACAAATCGAAATGAGAGATTGTACTCATCATTGTGAACAACTTTTACTATGAGATAAAACCTGAAATCGCGAAAAAAAATCAGCTGTTCCCTATATTTATGTTCGCATAACTCGTCAAAATGTAGGGAACAGCTGATTTTTTTTTCGCAATTTCAGGTTTGGTCCTATGGTAAAAGTTGTTCATAATGCTGAGTACAATCTCCCATTTCGATTTATCGCATGTTTTCAATTTCACCCTGTATATTTACATCATACTTCACATTAAAGCGATAGTTACCGGTTAACTAATAACCGGATAAATGATAATTATCATTATTCTGTTCAAAGCCAGATTTATCGTAACAAACAATAGTACCTTAACAAATATTAAGGCGTAGTAAACAACATAGTTTATCGTTTTGAATGAATAGGGTTCCGTTGTGCAGTTCTACACATACATCAACATAACTGTATCCTGTGTTGAACATACATAACATAGGTTTTACGTGTCTTTCTGCTGTCACCAAACTTGTGCAATACGCTACTATGGGCAATGTTTCTTTATTTGGAGATTCCATGATATTTTTTGCAGCAATGCTTGAAAGACAGATATCATTAGTTACGCAGCTCTATAGTAAAAAATAATGTTTGAAGCCGTTTTACTAATGTATAGATCGTGCTAAAACTAGCAAAAAAAAAATATAATTGGATTAGTCCAAAAAATGGTTTGTTTATTAAAGATTAATACGAACATCATGATTATTAACGCTTTATCTGGACATGAATACTGATTAAACTTTTTACAGCCTTTCAAGCGTTCACTACTTTTGTCTTTTACGTCGAATATTATTTTTACACTCGCAAGGCTTTAAAATATTATAAATATATAAACCGCTACATAATATTAAAAGCAGCTCCATTTCAATGCCATATCTTACGCACATTTCCAGCGGTTTCTCAAGAAATAGCGCAATATCAGTAGATCTCAAGTGCGTGATAGCGACCTAACTCTCGCAGCGGGGGCCTGCGCCCGCGCAGCCGATCGATGAGGCACGCACGTTATGATACCAATGAACTATTGTTACGCTTATAGTTAGGGTTCAATTTAATCAGAACTGCGATTTGTGATATTAAATAAAATAAGAAATATAGTTTATTTCTCACCATTAAAAGTACTATTAAAAACTACTATTATTATAATTGTATTTTTGTGGTGATCATAATAAGGTGCACTGAGTAATGACTCTAGCCCCTGAACTAGGCGGGAACCTGTATCTCAGGGGGATAGTGTTCAGCTGTTTACATTCTAATATTTATCTTAGGACATATTTTGTGTGTCAGTACTATATACAACGTGTAACGTTAAATGCGCAAAACCTCACACACCCCAACTGATTTTTAATTCAATTGACCTATTTCAGAGAGAAAATAAGTCATTAAAAAAATTGTGAAGGTTTTATGTGTTTTGTCTGTTTTAGTTTTACTGGCCATTCTGATCGTTTCTTGCGTCTGCGACGACGCTTTACCGAGGGAGGAGTCGTCACCGGACCGCTGCGCCGCGCTGACATTGGGTTGCTTGACCTATTAATAAATAGACACGGCAACGTTTTTTAATGAAGATTTTTTGAAAAATGTGACCTAAAGTGGTTCAATTAATGCTGCTCGTTATTCTGATCAAACTATTTTCAGGTGTTGCGGATTTAACGTTACACGTTGTATATAATTCGTCTTAGTAAGTGCCATTAGAGAGTGCTAGGGTTTGTTGGTGAGTCTGAATATATGAGGTATGGATGTGGATGTGTGTCTTAACATGGGTGAAATACGGGAATAATGACGTCATTTTCTTTTTGGTATGCTTAAAGGCGAACATAGACAAGGATTTAACAATCTTTGAAGTCTTTACCTCACGTCTCTATTGTGACGTCTAGAATAAAGGAAAAAAATCGAGTTGTTACTTAGAACAAGAAGTTAACAAAGTTAACAAAACTTTTTTTTACAAAAAAATACAAAACAATGTGAAAAATTACTTTAATTTCAGAAGCGGTGTCTTTGGTTGAAGTTATTTTTCACTGTTGTGTTTTTTGGAAGTCGGTTATCATCAATATAAACTAAGTGGAAAAAAATCGTATTATTGAAGCTTACTCAAAAATTACCCAAGCAAAATTAATCAAATTTATATGGGACAGCGACATGAAGAATCGTCAAAATTCGCATAGAAATACCGGAGATGCAGTACATTTATGCATTTATAACTTCGTACATAAGAATAATTACCTAGTATATTATATACTAAAACCTTCCTGAAAGTATGTAGATCACGTTAATGAACAAAAAAATAAAACATCAAAATTGGTTCATTCGTTTTTGAGGAAATCGCATACGGGTCGAATGCAGAACCTCCTTTTTGAAGTCGGTTAAAAATAAAAGGCAGCACGAGTGGAACATAACATTACAAAAATATCAAATTAATGTAACGAACTTCTCTGGCATTACGAAAGTTAGTGAAAACTAAATTAAATGATAGTCAAGCAGTCGTAGGTGGAAGTGACACCCTACGTGTTCTGTGTTCTCGTGGGTCTTCATGAATGGTTTGTTCATGAAGACCCGCGATAACACGTAAGTACATTTTCTAAGATTATTTAAATTTAACCTCCCTCGATTGCGACATTCCAGTAACATTTGCGGAGATGACTCACGGCAACAGGTTCCTTGGAAAGCGAACATTTCACCGTACCTACACCTACTAGTGCTGCTACTGGTACACTTGTCCCTAATTAAACAAGATACAGCCGACAGATATCTTGCTAACTATCCCATAAAGACTCTATCACACTAGCGATTAGATAGCGGTGGCGATCGTCATGTTTTCACCAAGCAACTGTAATGGTAGAAAAGCGCAATACTTTTGCAGTAATATCATTCGAAGATCTCTTAAGAATGATTTGATATTTATAATCTTTAACTATGATTTCACTTTAATTCATTTTCAATTCTTTCGAATCTCTCAAAATCTTGTTTCCCACGAAACTAGCGGTTGCTGCAGAGTATTCATAAGTCAATGTCCATGGCATAGATGAAGAAGAGCTATTTATCATCATCTGCCTAGCTATATGTTGGAGTCGACTTCCAGTCTAACAGGGTGCACCTGAATACCAGTATTTTATATGAAGCTACTGTGTATCTGACCTCCAAAACCCAGTTACTGGGTAATATTATACGATACCCTTGGTAAGACTGGTTGTCAGCCTGTCGGACTTCTGACGACCCGTAACAACTGCCAAAGATACGCGAATGATGTAAAGATGGTCACCCATCCACGGACGAACCGCGGCAAGCATAGCTTAATCTGATCGATTTAATAATAATAATAATAATAATAATAATTCTTTATTGACATAAATAATTTTTAACAAAAGTAGTGAGGCCCTGACTCCTGCGCTAGGTATAGTACCTGTGTTACAGGAGCCAGTGTCTTCTCCCAATAATATGATCCAAGTTTTATGCAATAAGGTATGTACCCGTGTGGATCTTATTACTCGTACTAAGCTACAAACCCCTCAAAATTAGAATTACAAACTCAAAGCTTTGGCTAAGCTTTTGTGAATCGCGCGTATTTTCCGTTACATAACTGAAACATTATTATTAAATTACGAACTCGAGCTAAAGTCATTGCACTTGTAACTAAGGCTCACATTATTGGTCAAGTGCGGCTCGGCGCGCGGAGCGTAACGGACAGGTGCGCGGGCGCTCAGGGCGGAGGGCGCGCGCATGCGCCGTGACGCCGGAGTTCACAGGCACCAACACCCGAGGAGAAACGCATGAGCAGGATAAAAGTGAACTAGTGGCCATTATTTAAAGACCATTTTATACAATGGTATTGGAATGAAATTGTAACTGAGCGAGCGTCCAGTCGGTAATGCTATCAAAATAAAAATGAGACTTTGAACTTTAGAAATGTACAGAAATTCAGCGGTTGTATTGTCTATTGGTCCAACTTTAACCCAGTAGGTGGAGGGTAGGTACTGTTTGCCTATTGCATCAAAACAAATCGCATGGTGTCGAAACCGAAAAACATTAGGTAATTTATGCCAAAACTGTGTAACAACATAACCACGGGTCTATTTCTGTACAAGATTCACATGGTTACAAATTGTTCCCACAACATTACAAATATACTTCAAAATGCCCTGAATCCCACGAGGGTGCGGTCAGGCGCAAATTGTCACCCATCACGGCGAGCGGTGTGCGCATGCGTGAGGTTGAGCCGAGAACTGATGATGAGTCATCGATCTTGATGAGTCATCTGCTCGACGGTTGAATGAGTTTTGTCATTGAGATGTTATTACGTTACGAGCTTTTTGATTGATTTGTAATGAACTTGAGAGCGCTCATTGTTGTTGTTTCTATTTTTCTTCGAAACTATTAGGTGCCATTCGCTGTAGTATTTTACCGTTTTACAAGAATAGAAAATCTATCGAATTCCGTATCGAAACCTAACACTTTATCAATTTATAGAATTATGAACAAGAACAAAGAACAACTTTTTTCTATGAAGTGGCTACTAAGGTTACTTGTTGTGGCATAAAGGAATTTCTAGTCAATTCAGAGTTTTGGCACTTTTCCAATTGCTCGTGTGCGTTCGATCGAATACACGTGTCGATTGGAATCTGCATACAGCTGCACAAAGTAAAATAATGAATAGCCAATAAATAAGAAAGTAACACCTGAACAAGCACCTAAATGGTTCTCATTTTTGCAAAATTAATGTTATATCTAGTACTATGTCTTAATCAATAGGTCGCACGTCACCCTGCAATATCAAAGGCGTCATCCGATCACAATTTCAAGGCATTTATAGGAAAGACTTGTTTTCTCTTCGTTACACCATTACCAACAAAGCATATATATATCGTGTTATTATTATTATTTATTATTATTATTGTATATCGTGCCATAATTTCGTGGTGCAATCATTAAACCGTTCCAATAGAGAACAAATCGACAATGAGCACCGTTGACAAAAACAGTTGAATTCCAATTAGGACAAAAACCATTGGAACAATAATCGACTTTCATCTAGATTTCCGGGTGAGTGCTCATCAGTAATACAACAATAGGTACTAAACAGTCAAATGCTTGACTTTGACTGTTGAATGTGGCGAAACTTTCGATTCCAAACGTTCCACCACTTTCCTTCACCTGCTGCCATCATCCGCTCTACTGGCTGAACGTGATAATCTGACCACTTTAGGTCTCCTGGTTAGCGAAACCAAATCATTATTGGATTGGATGAGATTCCAATAACAAAATACCTTAGAGATTTTTCGAGAATAATTAAGACAATTTATGGCAGTATCTATCACCAAGAACGGATCAAAATGTCAACAAAAACTCGTCATCTATAAATGGTCGATAAATCTCACTCATAATTGTCATTTCCTTCGCAATAAAATGATATATATATATTATATGAGTTCTATCAATATTTTTTATGAATCAGTTAAATGTTTGTACCTAATTAGCAGCTGTATACGGCTCGACAATTTTCTAGTACCAATTATGAGCCGATAAGCAACTTTTCTTTTTTCTTAGTGAAACCTATAATTGGAGCTACTTAGCTGGTTATCTTCATCGTTAGTTCGCGAGCGGGACAAGAGCGGCAAAAAGCTAAAGCTCTCGATGAATGAGCGATGCAGCGCTGCAGCGGCGCGGCATTAGGAACGGTGACATTACGCACGCTAATGACTAATAGCCGCGTACCCACCTAGCGCACAGGCTCGCGCGGCAGCCTCGCGAGCCAAATGCCTCGGCTGGTGTGGACGTACCTCGGCCTGCCTCGGGCGCGCGTTTGCTCGACCGAGCACGGCTCGGCCCCGAGCCATCTGTTGTCGGTAAACTTGACGCGCTCAAAGGTGCCTCAGTGAGCGCTGTGCGTTAGGTGGGGACGGTTATGTTTTGGCTCGCGCGCGAAGCTACTTCAAGTTTTGTCTCTTGCCGTGTTTGTCTTCTGTAATTTTGATATCATGGGCAGTCAGGAGGAGTCCATTCGCTTAATACAACTGTACAGCACGTACAATGCGCTTTGGGACCCCAAAGATCCAAAATATTTAAACAAAAATCAGCAGCTAGGAAAATAGCTGCAGCTGAAAATACACGACTGTCCATTACGAATACTCGCGGACTTATGATGGCTCAGCCTGCCTCGCGAGGCGGCCTCGTGTAAATTGAACAAAACTACTGAGGCTGCCGCGGGAGCCATCGCTCGCGATCCGGACACCGAGGCTGCCGCGCGAGCCTGTGCGCTAGGTGGGTACGCGGCTAATGACAATGAGTGCGGGATGCCGATGCCGCGCGTGCGTACCGCTCTCGCGTCGCACAATGCGTACGCGATAACGCGACTACGTGCTGTTAGGGCGCTTGTACACGGTAAGAAAATACCTAGGCCTACGCAAGAATTCGTGTCGTAACTAGAACTTCGTGTACAGACAAAATTCTTGTCATGTACACGAAGAATTTGTCTTGTCTGCCGCAGACACGGTAAATTTTCTTACCGTATACAAGCGCCGTTAGGCTGCCTACAGACTTATCGATCGTAATTTTGTCCAAAGTGAGCTTATATCATCATTATCATCGAGACACCATGCCTCCAACGCCTGCTGGTACTTCTTTTAATATGAGAAAAATCACAGTATCGGATTTTTTGCAGCTCTCATCAAAGTCCCCGCCCTCAGTGTCTATGATACCTTACGTAGGTCTGTCGATATTTCACGTAGGTACTTATATACCTGACGTTACTTTGTGCTGGTATTGTAGTTTTGGATCAATCCAAACCAGTCTATCTAATTTAGTTATGTACACGCACGGTTCCTGATTACTTTGGTAAGGATATTAATCCCATAGGATTAGCTCAACGACCGCTAACATGTAACCACTTCCCTTATTCGGTTATATCGTTTGTAATCTGCCTTAATGTATTTTATAATCAGAATATTTTTTATGGTGATTAGTATTGTTTGGTGATATTAATGGTGCTGTCAAATTTCATGATTTTCTACCACTTTTTGCCATACTCTTATGATAACGACTAACTTAATTGCCCAGGTGATTTAAACGAATCCCGAGATCACTGGAAAACTAACGTTATTTCTTTAAGGTCAGTGGACGTTTCATTTAGCTTTTATTAATCATTAGTGTTCAGTTTTACTACCAGAAACCAGAAACGGTACTTTTAAAACAATTAAAAATATGTATGATCTTGCATACAGAAGATCTTGCATATTGCGTGATTAGATCTTGCAAATCCTACAAACAAAAATTGACGTTATGTCTATGACATTTGTGACATCTACCAACCCGCACTGGGCCCGCGTGGTGGATTACGGCCTTCTCCCTCTCACAGAGAGGAGGCCTGTGTCCTAGCAGTGGGAACATTGTAGGCTGGTTATGTGTATTATGCTTACCTATATGCAACCAGATGTCATATTTTTGTGCATTGGATTGAAAGTTGAAGAAAATTTTCGTATTTAATAGGTATAATATGTATGTGTTCAGTCAGGCGTTTAGTTGAACTTTGATGCCATTGGTTCAAAAGACAGGGCTTTCTTACAGTTATCCAATATGTTCACGTCCTCCAATGACCCATAGTACCTATCTATAATTTAATCTCTTGGGTCGAGTTATTCAGTAATGTGCTAATACAATTAGTATGCAGTAAAAAGAAACAAAATTATTGAAATTAAGTTAATGAAATTTCTGCCAAGTCCCAAGTATGTACTTGTCTAGCCCACAGCAACAAGCAAGCAATCTCGTAGCCGTAAAATGACTACGAGTTAATACGAGGACAGTTGTAACCATAGATTATACACTTATTTACCTACTGGGCCGTAAGCGCTGCCCGCCCGTGCCGAGGTAGCATGGGATTAACGCCGCTCGTTTCCGTCTCAAAGACATTCGCACTCCACACGATATAATATTATGATGACTGGTTTCATGACTAGTTATTTGAAACGGTTTGTGGAGACGCAACTGAACTTTAACTTAAACTTGCCATTGCATAATGTTAGATAATCACTTGATAGATATTTGAATTGTTATTAATTAATTTTCAGTTATTATTTTGTTTTGTTTTCTCTAAGTAAACTGAGGTTCAGTGATTTTATAAAATATATATAAAATATATTACATTTCATTCTTTGACGAAATGTTAATTTTCATTAAAGTGTGTTAAGCCAGATTTAAAAATCAATATGTTTAATTTTTTGTAAGTGAAAGAATAATGGAATTCTGGAAAAAAGTCAGCTTGCAAAATGAGCAAGAGAATATAACAGTATAGTAAGTCCAGTAAAGTGTTTCTCGATAGTGTTTTTATTGTTTTTCTCCATAATTTCGAGCCCCTCCTAGCGTAGCAAAGGGTAATTGCTAGTCGTGACCGCGAGCGTGGGAATAATCGTCCAGACAGTTTCATATCGATAAATATTGCCAGCGTAAATATGTAACAGAAAAAGTTAAAGAAATAACAACCGAAACGTTAGCACCTCTACGAGGAGGTAACATTTCATAGACAAAAAAGAGCGCACATAATTTGTTTTCCTAAAAAAAGATTTGTTGCAAATAAATTGCTAGCATCAAAATATCGGGTTACTGACCCTACTGTGACTATATTAGAAAAGGTTTGTGTCACAAAGGGTTGTTTTAGAAATAGCCCTGCCAGCCATGCATTGTGCTCACCCCATTTGTTCGGCGTGAGTGATATAAACGAGTGTACGGCATTGTGGGCCTGGGCCCGCGACCGGCTTTGTAGTAAACCTGTTCTGAATTAAACATTTCTAACGCAATCGCCGGAGAAATGCTGTTTTTTATTGGAGTAACGTCATTTATTTATTTCAGACTCAGAAGTGTATTGTTAAAGAGATTAGGTTTATTTTACGATGTCTGTATGAAATCTGAACTAAGAATTGTTATATTTCTGTACATTTAACTGTACCTATTGGAAAACTATTTCAGATTAGATTAGACAGAGTTGAATTTGTGTGGAATTGTAGGTATTTTTCTAATGTAACGTAAGCTCATTATTTAAGTGTTGCTTTTGTCACTTGAACGGAGGTCTTCGTTCTAGGCACTCAACAACCACTTAAAATCAATTCTTAATACCTAGATGTTTTAGTTGCACGTTCCTAATTGGTGATGAATTATTAGGTAATATTGAGTAAATGCCAGTAAGCATATCATAACATAGTAGACGGGGCTCATGTTCTGAGAACCGGGCACCAGCTTTGTTTAATAGACCCTCTCATATCGCCCATTATCAATTTTCCAAAGTACTCTTTTAAAGCGTCAACATGTCCAAGCCCTAACACAATGATTGTGTACTCAGAACAGAAGCAAACTCCACTACACTCTAATAATTCACTCACAAACATGATTCGCTTATTCCCCTAGCAATTGAATTGCGAATTCCCCAAAAACATCACATGCGTCCCTAACATTGTACACTCAGATGCAATAATCGTAAACTAGTCATAACTCAACGTCAGGCGTTTGACATGACGATCAAAAGCGATCGAGTTGTATTTTCATAGTTTTCGGAATGATCGAGCACGCGTGCAGCGTGCGCGGGAGTATAACAGGGTGCTCTCAATAACATGTATGCTTCACAATCAATGCTTAGTGCAAGTGGACGCTGAATAAGGGTGGGTTGTGGTGTAAGGTGTAGGCGGGGCGGGTTCTATTGGTTTTATCTAAACAACCGGTGAAGGTACGCTGTTGGAAATGGTATTTCAAAGAACGGGTGGTCGTGACATTTGTTGCCCATTTTACCATACCTGGCCATGGTTTTTATAAAGTAAATTCCTGTATTTTTTACTGTACATGATGCGATGATTTGAGCGGATAGACCACCCGCGCAAATCCTAGTCCATACCATCTTCCACAACATCCACAGATGCCGAGCATATTATTTTAAGGGATCTCCACTGTATGCATATGCTTTCAAGAATTTATTTCTGCATATTTTCATGTTTAGAAGCAAATACTCATGATAGCAAAATCGCTATCTCTTGTACCCTACACCACAACGAACAACTGCTTCTCCACAATACGTTTGTTACGTTTATAACGGTAGTAAACGTCAATCTGCTGCGATTGTCGCACGGAGGTGCGTTACGGTCGCATTGTCTGTCGCCCCATCGTGTCGTCCATCAGCCTCCTCCCCGTGCACGGCGGCGTGCACGTTGTTTATTGGACAATGATTTCCGATTATTTCATCGTTATAATTGTAGCACGCTGTAGTGGGGTGGTCGAGTGTTGATACTTGAACAAATTTCGCTGATTCAATAATTCTTTCAACACGGTGAATTACACAGTACGATTTCTAACTAATACCCGTATTCCTCTTAATAATTTCTGCTTTAGATAGACTGGTCACACATTGTGATTTCTAGCAGCCAGATCTTCAGCCTATCATTCCCATTTACGGGCGTGAAACTTCACGGCTATTCGAAAGTCAGAAGAGGGGTTTTACGTCAACCGATGTAAAATGTTGACAATACGACCAAAGTATTATAAAAGTAACGACGGTATTACCAATAAATGTAATCCCACACAGGAAACCAAGCAACTATTATTTCCGGCACAAATTCAAACACAATTCAGTGATTGAAAGAAAGCTCCATTGTTCGTGTATTACCTATTGAGCAATCTATGGTATCGCTCTTTTGCTCCCGTTGGGCAAACAAACAATCGAGCAGAATTGAGGAAGTCGGCTGAAAGTAATCGGATATTGTGCAAGCGGCGCGTGCGCAGGACCGCTCTATTGTTGCCGCGCACTCGTGGGTTACCGACGCGGCGACGCCGACGGTAGAACTACAGGTTTTAGGGTTACTAATTACCCTAATTAATACAGAAGAGAGACTATAGGCCCAATACAATGGACTGTACCATCTTCTGCTTTGGTGCATGGCTGTTTGTCAAGTTTTCAAGATGCAGGGTCATCATTTTCGACGAGTCTCACTCTTATGATATAATCATTATCATTGGCAACTTTGTTTCACACCTGACAATAATTGTCACTAACAATACCAAGCATTATAGGAGGTAAATTGTGGACACACGTTACCTCCATTAACCAAGTCCCATTAAAATTACCATTGAATACAGATCCGCAGCTTCAAAAGCTTAACGTAAAAGCTCATTAAGTATAGTCCGCTTCTGAACAATGTAAAAAAAACACTCTTTTTTGGTCAATGTCAACCCTGGGCAGCGTCACGGGCTTTGTTCGGTGCGCCGGCGCAGCTACCGAGCTCGCCCATTAACAGTGCCATTGTTCCTCCAGCCGCCGCCGTAGGTCGCCCAGTATGTTACTACGTAGAGAAGGCTCACTCCTAATGAGGCTACACAATTTATTAAAATCCGCTATTGGAGACAATATGTATCTTCATACCCCATCCGGATTGATACACCAGTCCATCAGCACGCTCGAATCCAAAAACATAAGAGTCCTCTATGAGCACTGATGTTCAAGGTCACCTCGGTTAGCGGGGGGGGGGGGGGGGGTTACAAAGACGAAGAGACAGAGCTTGCGGGGATTAAGACTAGGAAAAGTGAAGGAGGGTTTTTCTGTCATGTCTGTTCGTACTGTAGCACGGATATGTGTGATTTATTACACATTCAACAGTGTGTACCTTCTGTCTGTCTAAACTGTGGTCACATAGACATAAAAACGATTCCTTAAATGTCTTCAGTGAAAGGACCAACCGTTGTCAATTTGAATATTCTTAGATATGTACTCGTACCATCTCTTGTTAATTAAGAGGGTTATAAAGTGTGTGGCCCTAGACTTTTAGTGCTTTTAAAAGAATATATGGGCCTTTCTCTACTAACTGGAAGCTTGTCTATTGACAGTTGTCCCAACCCTATTTTTCTAGAAAATTAAAAGTTAACATGTTAAGTCGATAGATAGTTATAATATAAATACATATAAACAAGAAACCATTGTAATTTTCCTTTATTTTTCAAATTATAGGCAATTTTGTAAAAAATACGACAGAGGACTGTTTTGCCACCCAGAGGACTGTTTTTTCCACCCAGAGAACAGTTTATGTCAATGTTCATATGAAGAAAAACACAATATTAATTATTAAATGTAATCAAATAAATTCTCTTCTTTATTGAATACTGCATCACATACAGAATTTAAATACTTATATTTATCAGGAACAAATTGCGAGTTTCTCACTAACAAGGAAACCTCGCGAGGTGTTCCTCACCGATTTAGTTGCGGCTTTAATATAATAATCTATATGAAAAATGATGAGACACGGACACGTTTTTCTTTTTTGCTAACAAACGTTTTAAAAGGGTGAAAATCACCCTCAAAGTTCGTACCCGCAAATGATGGTTTGCAGTTTTCACATATTTCTAATAAATTTTTTCCAAAATGACTTTAACCATTAAAAAGAGCATAAAAAATAATAAATAGTTTTTGAGGAATGAATTTTTTGTTATTTTTTATTAAAAAAAAATGTATATCCACAATTCTTATAAATATGTGAATAAAGGTATTTTTCATAATTTTTTGTGCTCTTTTTAATGGTTTCTTTTCTTTCAAAGCTTTTTTTTGCGCGATAGGTAGCACAGTGCTTTCTCCATTCTTTAGTCACAGCTTTGTGTTCACGTCGACTCATATCTTTAACTGGCTTTCTTGTACCTTTTTCCTTCTTTCTTTGGTAGTTTCGTCGTTCTTTTTCCTTCAATTGCTCTCTTTTTACAGGGTCATTTTTAGCCGTTGATATATTAATCTTTCTGCAATTCGTTTCTGCTCTTTTATTTTAGGTCTCTTCTTTGGGTTTAGGTTTCTTCTTTGGTGGCATTGCGGCAATACTAAAACAATAAAACATACTTTCAATAATTAAAAAAAACCGTAAGGGTTTAAAAACAGGTAGTTACTAGATAAGTACGTATTATTTTATATTCCAAAATCCATAATAATAGAAAACAAAAGACCTGAATTAGCGTGACAGGCCAATGTAAGAAAGAAAGAGGCTATCGACAAGCAGTAGGTTAGTGCAGACTATAAAGAATATTAATAAAATACACGGACGTCAAATAAAACAGTCCTCTGTCACATTGAACAGTCTTCTGTGTTATAAATTTCCAGAGGACTGTTGCACAGAGGACTGTTATTTTTACGTAAAAAATGTCATACCACGTATCAGTTTAAATATTACTTCATAACACAGAAACAGCTATAAATTATCACACTGAGCAATTTTTTTGGTAAATAAATATAATTATAACACATAAAACACCGTAAAAAAGACTTACCAGAGGAATTTTCACTCAACACTACAGAGACGTGGCTCCCACATAGACGCGGAGTTGTCACTGCGCTAAATTGCAGCGACTCGTTAAGCATGGCGACCGAGCAAACTTCACACTGTTAACGTTCGGTTTCAAGGAAAATGTAACCACAATAGTGTTTAATATTTTTGTGGCGCGATATTCAAATTATGACAGAGGACTGTTCAAAAATGTAATGGACAAAATTCGAACACTAGTTTTTAGTACAAAAAAATTCTCTAAAATTATAATTGTATTTTGTTCAGATGCATTCAGTATTCTTTATGTTTATAGAGTTATAAGATTTTACATTTTTAAATACAACTAATAAAAACCGAACCGAATCATACTCGATCCGGAATTAGGACATAACAGAGGACTGTTTTTAGTGGCTTTTAGACCGAATTTATGAAATGATTATGATTCTAAATATTGATTAAGCTTGGCTCCATAAATAACAGGTTATATATTATGTGTTTTAATAAATAAAACTATGTATTAATATAGCCAAAGTAAAAAAAAATGCTTGGACCATGATTTTCCTGTTAGTAGAGAAAGGCCCATATATGCCTATTTCTCCAACTTTTCACCAAAATTGTTTTCAAGAGTTGTATAAGTAGAGTACCTTTGTACACGGTACGGTTTCTTTGTGGTACGGCGTATAAACGGCGCCGTAGAAAAACGTATCCGACAACAAGCTTCCACAGTGATTCATACAACACTGACGACCGTGCCTCCACACGGCGAATCAACGGTATATGTATGCACAAAGGGCCTAACATGGACAAACTTTAAACAAGTTTATTTTTTTATAAGTACCTAAATGAAATCACTTATTACATTGCTACGTGCTGGTATTCGGTAACCTATCGCTTGTAACTCAACACTATACCGCTCATTGTCATAAAATACTAATGCGCTCAAATTGCTTTCTGTAACTCGACGCCTGTACACCCTGCGGCTCAACTTCCAACTAAATCTTTTCGAGTATTTTTTTATAAACCTTTCATCATTTAATTTTAAACTTTAAGTTAATGTAGATAAGGTTTGGACTTGAAGTAACTCAGGTAATTTATAAAACATGATAAAAAATAATGGTAGGTAATTCTTTGATATGATCAACGGTTTCTGAGCATCCGTTACGAGGGGCGTGTTGAGGGCTCGAGGGCAACCCTACAGGGATGGGTTTGTTCTCATTCTCTCCCTTATGTTAGGGTTCTGATATTTGCATTTTAGATTTTGTAAGGACATGTTTATAGAAATATTTTAACACATTTTTATTGAGTGTATTGAATTGATAAAATTATTTGGATCAAGGGCAAAGTCCTGGCGGCACGTATTGGTATTATTATAGTTACATACTGAAGAGATTTTTTATTTTTTTATTACTTGACCAATGTTCACCACGAAGTAATAATACCCCTATTGTTGTCAAAACATATTCAATTCGTAATATTCAAATACAACGAATTTATTAGCATAACACAGGTTCAGAGGATGTTACAAAAGGTTCGTACGGTACACTGTATTATAACCATGTGAGGTGTGCAAAATTATTAGGAGCATTATGACACAATTATTCTTATTTAATTGTTTTCTTAATATATTACATTGTCATTGAAAACATAGATATACAGTCAATTTGTACACACGTTAATTAAAACTGAAATAATAAATATTACGTTTTATCACTAATTAATTTACAAGATTGTCTTACATTCACAAAACTAAGGCGCATCAAGCACGATGTAGCTGTTAGAACAAAAGACTTCAACGCGCCGCAAATCATTGCGTTCATGCGTTCTCGATGTTTCAATGTTTACGAAACTATTGTGTTGAACTGATGATTATTAAGCACATAACCCTTGCAGTATTATGAATTACATATGAATTATGTACACAGCTTCAAACAGATCTATTTGTAATACTCCCACTTGCTTACACCTCAATCTTGTAGGATTGCGATTATTCGCACCTCTATAAAAATAACAAATGTAATGTTTGAATCTACAACGTGTAACGGAAGGGGGGTATCAACCCTGAAGGAGGTGAATGTGCTCATGAAACTCAACAACTTTCCCCAAAGAACATAGATCGAAATATGAAAAAAAAATTTGGCCCTCCCTTACAAAACTGACTACCAGCTGATTGATTTACTATGGGAGGGCCAAATTTTTTTTTCATATTTCGACCTATGTTCTTTGGGGAAAGTTGTTGAGTTTCATGAGCACATTCACCTCCTTCAGGGTTCATACCCCCCTTCCGTTACACGCTGTATAGTCCGTGCATTTTAAACTTTGGAAATAAGCACATAAACAATAACGTACATTTTTGAAGGCACAGTAAGTAAATATATTTCCTTTATTTTATTATATATAGTAAATGCGAAAAGAATAGATACTAATAAGTATCTAATATTTGAAAAATTGTTTTGTATATGCAACTGCGAAAAACCTATTACCATCGCGTTAAACTGTAGAAAGCTATTAAAAACATAGCATTTCGATCTCGTTGTAATTAGCAACGGATTGTTCGAGCGAACAAACAATTTGATCGCAATCACACAATAGAACAAATGCTATTCCCATAGTACTGCATGTAAAAAATAAGGAATGTGGCGTGCGGAGTACGATATACTAAATAACCAAACTAATCGCAGTTTTTATCTCCAACTGTTTGTCAGGGAAATATTTCGCAGTTCAAGTCACACTGGTTTTTATCCAAGTTACGATTTGTGCCGCTGTTTTACCTTTATAGTAACTACGCTTTAACCTATTGTTTCTTTATGTTTTGGAACGAAGTTCTTTAACGGAGCTTGCGGTAGGAGTTAACTTAAAGAAATCGTCACGTAACGAAAAAGCGTTGGGCCCTCCATACCTCTTTTTTTACACATAATAGAAAGAGACAGAGAGAGAGAGAGAGAGAGAGAAAGAGAGAGAGATATATAGTTTTTATGGTTTAGAGGGTGCTGATATTGAGGTCAAAATGAAAATCAAGATGGCGGCTGCGAAAATGATCAAATTCGTATTTTTTTAATTTTCGCAGCCGCCATCTTGGATTTTCATTTTGAACTTTGTTCCTACCGGGGCTCCCCCGAAACTTTTTTTTGTGTGTTGATTTTATCCATATAATATGGTGTACATAATAAAGAGTATTCTGTTGTGATCAATATGAGAATGATATCCAAGATGAGATCATTCGTGTTTTTTATTGAATTGATCGTGGCATCTACGGAACATCGCACCAAATAACTTTTTTGAAAACAAAACTGGAAGTTTACTAAGAATTGTACAAAAAATCATCACAAAAATGATACATTCGTCGTAGATTAGAATAACCATTCAAAGCTTACAGAAACTACGATATAGTCGTGGGTTTCAACAAGCAGCACTATTCCAACACACGTCCCACCGGCACTCTCACATCTCTCAAACGCCCCCGACACATGTCACGTTTATGCATTCATCAGCTCGGTACTCAATTAGGAATACTTCAAACATGTTCTCGTAAAGCTTGCACTTAATAGTTTTTATATTGATTCTGATGACGAGTAAGATTACATGTTACGTATAATTAGCGTAATTACGTCGATCAGGTCTCCCGCGCTATCTGCTCTACCCATAGGCAGCGTTTATGTAAGGTAAGGAAGGGCGCACACGCAACTATGTCACGCGACTATTAATCGCAGTCGCAAAAAATGGCTATAGTTTATTGTTGATCAAAGATAAAATCTTTATGTAATTTAATTTTCTTAGTTGGATTACGCCATTTTCCCAGTGAGAAAAGTGAAATGCTTTCATATCGATCAAGACTGCAAGACAGTTATCTAGTTGAAGACTGCAATTTCTATATTGAAAGACTGTAATCTTGTAGAATCAAAATGAACAACAATTTATGTTTTGAAAATCGAAACTATATACATACAAATAAATAAAATTGAAGTGCCTGATGATGATGATTTTTGTAATGTCAAAATAATAGCTTTTACTAAATGCATATGAAAGTATGTTAGGTAATTATAACAAAACAAATCAATTCTTAAAACTGTTGTCTGTCTATTAGTCTGTCTGTTTGTTACGGCTAATCTCAGAAACGGCTGGACCGTTTTTGATGAGATTTGGTATGGAGATACTTTAAGCACTGGGAAAGGGCATGCTACTTTTCTACATATACCACGTGGGCAGAGCCGCGGGCGGAAGCTAATATTCGCCAAGCAAGAAGCTCGCATGTGAACAGAGCGTAGTTTTTACCGAGTTCAAGTGAATACTAATAAATAAGCTCGACACAAAACTGAAGTGACTGACGTTGGCATGCGGCGACAGGCGTTAATTTGCGTGCCTTTTTATGACCCTTGCATAACGACCGAGGTGTGTGTCGCCGATGATAGCAGAGAATTACGTTTTGTAACGAAGCCCTCGTAAAATTATTAATAGCCTTTAAATTAATTTATCATAACTGGCGAAATGTGGGAGCAGTACAGGAACACTGCCGAGCCCTGCGTGGGTGGCAGGCGTGGTCAGGGCTCGGAAACCGGTTGAAATTCTTAACCGGTTACGGTCATTGACCCCAAACCGAAATCGATTTAGGTTAAGGTTTGCACTTTACCGGTTTTTACCGGTTCTTGCGGGAAACCGGTTTCTCATGAATTTTGGTTTTGAAAGTGAAAATTAACCGGTTAAACACCCCCCGCCCCCTAACTAAGCAAGTCGCAACATGAATCTACCCGCACCATTTAAGTTCTCCGGTTGTATTTGACGTCCTCAGATCAAACATTTTTTTTCCTAATGTTTTCTGGGGTACTAAATGTACTAATGTCACTATAACTTGTTGGAAGTGTTAAAAAAGTAGACGAAAAATATTTACGACTTACGGAATTAACCGGTTAATTTGGGTGTCAAAACCGTTTGTGCTTATGTAACCGGTAACCTTTGTCATTTGGGTTACATATGAACAGTTCACTTGTTTAACCGGTTAATGAGGGAACGATATATTTACCGGTATTTCATCGAAATTAACCGCTCTTTTTAAACCGGTTCAGAGCCCTGCGGCGTGGTGTTGTTTTGTTATTAAAATAACAATGCTTTGAGAAGGTAACACATGTTGCTATGTTAATTGACCAACACTATGTCTGAACTTTAAACGAGAGTTTGTTTCAGCTTTGCTTCTCAGAGTAGTCAGTTGTGGAACGCCGACCTCATCTAGTTTTTTTTTGAAATATGATTGACGTGTAAAAGTGTTTGGACAAACCTACTTGCAGAAGTAAAATAATTTCTCATAAGGATTTTAGAAAAGAAAAGGTAGATTAGATTATGAAGCAGGTCAGTTTGAGTTGTCGTAAATGTAGAGCTTTTCACACTCAATCATGCATGGGTCAGAAGTTTTGTAAGATCTTGTTTGGTTCCCATTCGCACAAATTGTCATAATCAGTATTTTATTGTTTTAACTAGCGTTGACCTGTTAACTTTTATAACCCTCCGCAATGCATCCTCTACAAGCGATACTATTATTCATTTATTTATTTATTTAAGCTTTTCGCACAAAAGGTACAAAGGCCAAAGGTTACTTAATGCCTTAGTCATTCTCTACCAGTCAACCAAGGGTGGTGAAGAGATTAGATGGCAGGTGCTTTGGTTGTGAGGTCAATGATAAAAATAAAAAAAAACTAGACAAATACGTAAATAGGTTAGAAACACATACATACGATTTACTATAATATATATTTATAATATATAAATATATACAAATTCAAAGAAGAGAGGTGTTGAGATGACTCTACGCTATTTATTTTGAAAATAGCTCTGCAATTTCCGCTTAAATGTATACCGACTAGTGGCAATTATAAGAATATTAATAACAACATTATAAATAATGAGTTTCAATTTAAAGGCTTGTTCCATACAACGCGGAGAAGAAAAACTCAGGTCAAAGTAGATGACACGCAATTAGCAGATTATTCTATATACGAAGAAGTTGCTGTTTATTTAAATGTAGTGTTAATAACAAGCTTAAACACCAAGTAGATACAATAATAGTAGGTACACCCAGGGTAAGACACAACGCGAAAGTGGCCCACGCTAACAAAACTGATTAGTTTGGACGCAACCTCTATCTTGGTGCGATCTAACGTTTAATTATGCAAGCCGGATCAATTCCACACATTAACTTCTCTAAGTAGGTACTGGGCGCAGTCACACACCCAGCACTCGTGGAACATATGTATACCTAGCGTAGGTTCATGCGCCTAAGCGCCTTAATAATAAATATATTGTAATTAAAATTCTTTAGAACTTTAATTATTAAAAGTGAGCAAGTTGTGGTAACATAAATGACTGGCACATCTATTTGGCTTCTGGATTGAGAAACGTTGTTTTTCTTTTTTTTTTTATTCAGTTTACTCTTTACTTTTAAACCACTATAAGAGTCAACGTTGTCGGATATTGTATAAGAAAACTTTGGATTTGTACTTACCTACCTATATAAAATACATCTAATCTGAATACAAATAAATTAGGCACTAAACTCTAAATAAGGCGCCATTTAGAGAATAGCGCCTACTTCATTTTTATTCAGATGAGATAGATATCGTTTATAGAAGAGTTTAGAAAAATAACATGATAAGTGTCTCTATTTGCACTTAAACTGAGCACTTAAGTGCACTTGGCGGCTTGGCTTTGTGCAATGACACGCCATCGCTTGCTCAAACATAATTTGTTCAAATATTTACTCAAATTAATGCCATCTTATTATACTGAACACCAAGAAATGCTTAAAAAAACAATGTTTGAGAGCTATGCAGCGCTCATGGTCAAAAAAGAATTAAAATCATTTTTATTCGTCTCTTCCTTTGTTTACAAAAACTTAAATTACAGTAATTTGATAACAACAGACTGGTTGTAGTCTGTTAGTCACGTTTCATTTCTGGTTTATAACTTTGTCTTTTTTGTGCACGATCCGTCTACCACATGCAATGTAATGACATCGTGGACGCTACGTGTACATTCAAGACTAGAAAAAATAACGACTTTTAGCTCGAGCTCAAAATTCAGCGAAATAAAACGCTGTGGACCTTACTATCTTTATATACCTATATAATTTTTCTGTATCTGTGTATGTCACTGAACTCCTCCTAGAAGGCTGGACCGATTTTGATGAAATATTTTGTGTGCGTTCGAGTGGGTCCCTGGTTGGTTTGGATTCTCAATTGGACCTGGTAGGTGGTGCTGTTCGGGTAGGACAACGTTGGTCAGGTCCGTTAGTCTAATATATAAAGCGTAGGTAACATAATCTTCATATCGTTTTACCTTTTAAGATCCCAGCCAGATTATTATCATTAAATTATTGTAGCATGACCAAGCACGGCACGGTTTGTAGAAGGCGCAGAGATATAGTGGCCTAGGTACTCCCCAGAGATTCGAACTGTCTTTCATGTGTGTCAATCCACCTACATCTACGTATAATAAACTGCCGGTCGATTCTGCAAAAATGTCACCGTGAAAACTTGCGTGGAGTGAGCTGTCATGCCACTGAAGTTAGGGATTGACCAAGCATACATTTACAATCATAATCGAGATTTTATTAATATTTTTTATCCTAATTCTATTGATTATTTTATAATAATTTCAAAGCTAGTATTTTAGTTGTCAAAACACACGTTTAATCCCACGTAGTTTGTGTGTGTTTGTGTGGTTTGTGTTCACGAAACGTCGTGAAACGGGTGAAGTGATCACGCCGATTCGTCAGGACTAGTCTAGGAAAAAAAAAGAAAAAAAAAACAACATTGAGATTCTGAGTTTCAGTTTTGCTATTTTATTTTAAGAACCCACAAAATAGTAATGCTTGGACAACTAAAATACTAGCATTGAAATTTTAAAAAAATGATCAATAGAATTAGCATAAAAGTATTATTAAAATTTCGATTATTATTGTAAATGTATGCTTGGTCAATCCTTAGTATCAGGTGGGATGACACTGACAGCTCACTCCACGCTCACTTCACCTAAGTTTTCACGGTGAGATGGTTACAGAATCGCACTAACCGTAAATTAGTTAAACATCCCGTTGTTACACGATTGTAAAAAAAAACAATAACGAATGTTTGAGATCCCTATCGTATGATGAAACAGAACACATTCTGACCAGAATTAGCTGAAAAAAAAAATTGTGTCAACAGTTCAATTCAATTCAAGCAAACAATAAACCTATATATGCATTACGCAAAAAAACAGCATCGCTTCTGAGGAGAGTGAGAGACAGTTGCAACAGCATCCTGAAGGCAGTAGGTGAGAGCTATAGCTCTCCTATCATGAGACTGTTTGTGCAAAGGGTGATGGGTACTAACACTAGATAATAAGTTTTCTGTTATAGGTATGTTTACTAACACTATGGATTATTTGATCCGAAATAAAAGTATTATTATTATTACTACGCAGTTATTACATTTATTGTAATTGCATTAAACATAACACACAGACAAAAGAGACCGTGTTCATGAGTAACAACTCATGAGGAGAAACAATTTGCTTCATTTACCTGTCGACGTATCTCTTCTGTCCACTTTAACCTGAACATCAAAGTATTTCGTGATCCCGACCGCAAAAATCTAATTAAAGCGCCGTCAGCATAATGTTCAGCGAGTCTGCGCGCGCGCACTTTCCCTCGCTCTCATTTGAATACGTCTGCTTATCTGCACAATTATGGACGTTTTCTACAGACGATGCGTGAACGAGATAATTAGCAATTATATATTAAAATGGAGTTTTATTTGCATTTACAGCATTCTTGGGATGGTCGATGTTTTTAGTGCCTCAAGAAGTTAGCGTATTACAACGTACGGTAAACAGTAATTAAGGAGAACTTGATTCGTTGATAAACTATGCTAGATTGAACTGTGTATGTGAGAATTGTGGATATGCTCAGTGCTGTACACCTGTCATGCTATCCTGTAAAAATCACCGTGAAAACTTAAGTGAAGTGAGTTTGAAGTGAACAAGCCCCAACGTCAGATGGAATGAAGGCCCACTTCACCAAAATGTTCACAGTGTGGTTGTTACAGAAAGGGGAATTATAAAAAGAGCGATTAAAAAAAAGCTTTGCGACTGATGATGACATACTGTATTAATAACTTGAGCGGTATGAATTTGAGTAAGTGAAAAATTAACTAAACTAACGACGAATATTGATTAATAATAAAATCCAGAACGAGCTTACAAAAAGTGGATTGTGATAAATCCAATTAATATATTAAAATTTTATCCGAGCGACTACATTACTAAGTGAGCGACTGGAAATACAGAGAGGGCTACTTACAAAAACACAAGATTGAACTTGAGAACTTAGGATGCAAGAGCGAGCGAAGCGAGCTCGTGACTTGGGGCACCCCGACACGGACAGGTTAGGTTCGAAGGGGATGACGGGGGCTCAAGTGAGCGAGCGGAGCGAGCGAACGAGCCCCCGTCATCCGCTTCGTGTTAGGTTCCTTTAAACCCTGCAGACAGAAATAGGGGCCCCGCGAAGCGGGGCTCCGTCGACTACGCCTTATTATTATGCTCATTTTGTATTTTAAGTAACTCAAATTAATGTTTGTAAGATACTATTCTGTTGATTTTTCGTCACTTACAGTCAGTCGCTCACTTAGTAATTATATAACCCAAATTAATTAATTTTGACACTTAAAATTGTAATTTACAGTCACTCGTTTTATTGCTACCCTTACAGAAATAGATCACCTGTACGCAATTCTTCCCTCTCGGACAACACTGGCGTGACGATATGGTGAATGTTATTTAAAACACTAAACAGTTTCTAGTTTTCTCACAAACGCAATAATCTATTTGACTCAGGTAGCTTTTGAACTCACAACCCGATGGAGAATTTATCCACATAGGCAAAGCTACTGTCGCATCTTTCATTACAACATACGTAATAAATATTACTCCGCAGCACTTAAGTTACAGAAAAAAATAATTTATTAAATAATGATCTTGCATTTATTATCTACATTAATCTCTCCGAACGGATCTATTAGCATAACAATGTAATAGCCAAGAATAACTGAGAGAAACGAGTTTATGGTGCATGACCACATGACCTGTCATCTATCATTACACCTACAGTAGGTATGGGGACACGCGTTTTGCAGTTTTACAGTTTCTTCATAAATAATTATAAACTTACAAATAAATGTAGTTATAATATCTCCATGAGGATCGGATGTTGCTTTCTGTTTCAGTTTTCCTTATAATTATACCATTCACCGGTGCATTACTTTAATTAAAAAACTTCACAGTAATTAAGAACTCGTCAAAAATCTATGTCACAAGACAGACAAAAACAAATAAAGTGCGTTATCAATTAATAATAGTAATTATCTTCGCGTCCGTCCGTAGTTCGTTCGACCCACGATCGTATCTTATATTTTACAAGCTGATAAGTTAGGGAGAATAACATTAAAAATTGTTCCGGTTCACATGTCTTATGTATGTAGTACAAGTGTTTTCTGTTTATTCTTCGCTTGCTTTTCATTTAAGGAATTGCATTTAAAATATTTTTCAACTGGCAACTTCGATTATCTGAATGAAAGCTGACAAAAAGATCTTCACATTTGCTTTCCAGGATTGTAGGTATATCCTAATAAGCAGGTTCAGTAAACCAAGTTGTACCTTAGGTAAAGAAACCAGAAAAAGTCCTTATTCTGAAACTGAAGTTCAAGAGGCGAATTAGAGCGAAAAAAAAATCGGACGTTTGTCTGTTCGCACGTTTAATGACAAGTGTCAACACTAACAGTTCTTACGATCATGACGATCACTTACGATCATACTTAAGTTTCTAATAGTTATCTATTTATTCTTCCTATCAACACTTCAATGAAGGTGTTATGCATATTTGTGCTGCATAGTGTGAGACGGAGGGCCGGTCCCACACTGCCCACTAAACACTTTTAGTAAAGAAAACATTAAATTTTCCGGTTATTGTAAGTGTGGCTGACAGAGATAGATGGATTAACGGTTAACTATTTAGCGATTACAAAGTTTCGTTTTTATATACAGTAATTTCGGCTGGAACTTGAGCTTTTCTTGAGCTAAGCTGATGAAATATTGGCTGGTCAGCAGGCCTGTGCAGGCCGGTGCTGCTGGCGCCGCACGTGACGGCACACGGTACCATGTTTCAGTCAGTAGCACGGGATCAAGTATGTTTTTGAGTATCAACGCAATTGAGGATTATTCTTATTAATATCCTGGGTTCGATTCCCGGGTCGGCAAAGTGTTATTATGTTTTCCATCTGGAATTTCTCAGTCCGAAGCCTGGATTTGTGCAATAGGCTCGTCTCTTAAAACATGGGACTTAAAAGTAACTGGTGAAATGTAGGTGCACCCTACAGCGCACCTACATTTCGTTAGTTACCTGTCAGGTGCCTATGTACACCTCTGTCTAACACTTCGGGGCTTTCAGGCGTTATGTTGTGAGCGTCAAGATGACGGGATCAAGTCCCCAATTTAAAATGTATGTAAAATATAAAATATATGTGTATGTACGTAAATGTATGTACAAATAGTACATATGTAGTACAAACACTTTATACTTTTTTTATGTAAAATACTGGTATTCAGCTGCATCCGGTTAGACTGGAAGCCGACCCCAACATAGTTGGGAAAAGGCTAGGCAGATGATGAGTACAAACACTTTAATGTGATTCATTTTAAATTGGGGCCTTGATCCCGTCATCTTGACGCTCATCTTATGTTATGTGTGTAATAGTTATTTATAACACATTTGCTCGTAAAAGGTCTCTTATTGCACCAATTTCAATATCGTAATGTATCTCATTACGTACTTGTGCGTAATTGTAATGTAAAGCGCACGGTTTATCAAGATGCTCCGTCTAAAATGAACGGTACTTTTTTAAATCTTAGCACAGAGTTTTTATGTCAGAAAAGTGGTCAACATTTTATGAATAAAATTGACTTTGGGAGATAAAATATAATAAATAAACATTTAATTCTTTAATTTAATTAATTTTGACAATTAATTACAACCATTTATCTGTAACAAAAACGCAAAAGTATTAATTTACTTTATTAGTAATACTGGCTGTTTTTTGTGCCATTGCCATAAACAAAAGACGCTGATGCGCGCGCATCGCTGCTCGCACTGTTTTAACAAGTAATTAAAGATTTATTCGTTTAAGAAAGTCCGAGTTTTATTTTTTTCCTCACAAATGTGTTATAAAACGTCGTATGACATACGTGCGGTTTGATAATTACAGCCTCTGCTTTCTTATAGCCCTCACCTACGGCTCGGGCTAGCAATATCGCCTCAGCTGTAATTTTCAACTTACCGGACTTATATCATAATGTACTATTATGCAACTGTTGTATAATAAGGGATATTAAACCACTCATGTGATAACAGTATCAAATGAGTGATTTAATATCTAATTATTTACATTTGCATACAAGACTATATCTACACCCGTGATATTAATCCTCTATAAAAGGTTCTGAAAAATCTTTAATTGCCGAGTATCTAATACAAACAAACTGTATTACATTTTTGCAATACTAATATCGAACAAAAATGGCGGGATACGACGTGAATTCGAATAGGTAACCTATAAGTTTTTTTTAATAACGGCGCTGTGGTAGTCAAACGCGCGAGCATGACAATGTTCTTTTTTTGAAATTCATAACGATACCACGAGTACTGAGAATGTGGCTGTTTGATGAGTAAGGAAGAGATCGAAAAAGCAAAGGAGTTGCATAATGAAATTTAGTAGATGATATTATATTATGGTTACTATGACACTGCTTGTTTTAATGTTGGCAATAAGCTAACTGTTTCAGAAACTTTTATAGAGGTTTATAGTTTGGGTATAGATAAAGGCATATAAGCTGTGCCTACCTCGATCAATCATAAATCACCATAAACCTGGCAATTACATTTTAGTGTGTGAGCGCCACAATTAAGAAACTCACTAAAAATCACTCGAATGACGTTCGATCTTCGCATGCCTATGCCTACTTAAGTAACCAACCGAGTATGAATGTTAATACAATAGGTACTTCGTAATTTGGCCGTGCGAAGAAAGAAAGGGATAGATGATGAAGTCGCCCATAGTGAATCCAAGATGGCAGCTGCAATACGAATTTTTGAAGGGAGTGCCACGACCAGATAGGTTTTTTTTTATACCCAGTAAATCAATTACTTTTTACTTAAAGTGCGTACGTACCTAACGAAAAAGTATAAAGTGAGTGAGACTAGACAAAACAATAGCACAAAAACGGTTTTTTCAAAGCCACTACAGATTTCCATCAAATTGCATGTTTGTGTGACACATTACGCTCTATATGTGTCATTAGCTTATCATTAACTAGCGACCCGCCCCGGCTTCGCACGGGTGCAATAGAGAAATACTGATAATAATTTTAGAGCCATTATTTCTCGTAAAAAGTTAAGGATAAAAAATGGTTATTGTGGGTTATCCCTAAGAGATAGACATATACCATCGCGGACTTTTTTGTAGACCTTCTTAAGGTGTACAATACTGTAGTACATTATTTTGATCTATCTCAAAGGGTTCAGCCAGCGTTTACAATGAAGCGCAAAAAATGTGTTTATTTACGACATCACATTAGAAACCTCTAAAATTATCAGCGTTTCTCTACTATATTATGCATGTATTATACATATAAACCTTCCTCTTGAATCACTCTATCTATTAAAAAAAACCGCATCAAAATCCGTTGCGAAGTTTTAAAGATCTAAGCATATATAGGGACAGACAGACAGGGAAGCGACTTTGTTTTATACTATGTAGTGATAGTGATATTTTTGAGATACCTGCCGATCAATTCTGTAAAAATCTCACCGTGAAATCATAAGTGAAGTGAGCTTGAAGTGAGCAGTGTCAATAGTATTAATCCCTAATGACAGCTCACTCCACGCTCACTTCACCCAAGTTTTCACGGTGAGATGTTTTCAGAATCGCACGGCTATGGTGGTAAAAAATAGTTTCCTTTCGTCCGACCGATGAAGCCGATGAAGCACATAGCGGGTAAGAAAATAATTTGAACATTCAAAATAGGTACTTTTGTCTAGACTAGACCCGACCTGGTGCCTGCCTAACTATTCTTAAAACCAACGCACGCCACTGATCTCGCATCACCACTCGCAGACAGGACCGGTACGTCCAAAATATTACTCGACGGAATCTTACCATGACCGCCATGGTCGCGACGAGTCTCCACAGCTCTTCAGGCTTGCTGATAAGTGTCCAAACCATCTGAATTCGTTTCCTTGAAGTGGGTCTGCGTTCCCGAAGGCCGCTGAGAGTTCCTCCTATAGCACCCCGCAATCATAATTGTGAGGAAGAAGACTGGCGTTGTATTTGCTTTTCCCGTGAATCTCGTTTCGGTATGAGGCCGGATACAAGACGTATTTGAGTTAGGAGGACCTCTGGACGTCAAGAAAATTGAAATTTTGTCAGAAAGTTCATTGAGGGGGAACAATAATGGTTTGGGCCGGTATTTGGATCGGTGGGAGAACCAATCTCATTTGGATCAGGGGCAACCTCAATGTTCATATTTATGCACAGAGGATTGTTTCAGACGTGATCATCCCTTTGCGAAGCCGATTGGGTGATTCGTTTCAACTAATGCACGACAATGCACGTCCACACACGGCTAGAGTCGTAGCACGCACTCTTGCCGATGCTCGCATAAACGTTCTGCCGTGGCCTGCTCAATCGCCAGACCTCAACCCAATTGATTATTACATAATATAGGGATAAGCTGTTAACTTAAACATAGGAATTAAAGTAAGAAGCCAGTTTGGAATACTAGATTTGGTAAATATTAATTGGATATTTTTTTATAGTTAAATATGTACTTGACCCCTAGACACTTTTGATGTGTGTATTTGAAGATAATGAAAAAATGAAGGAACTTTTTTTAAAGTCGTGTGCTTACTAACTTATGAAGTCTTACTAACTGAAGAAATTCAGATGATGATGGTATCGGATGCCATCCAAATATACGTAGTTTCAGGTCCCGTAAGCATCCAGTACTTAATATGGCATCCTTAACATAGTCATCATATAGCATTCCCACTGCTGGGACACAGGCTTCCTCTCTGTGAGGAGTGGGCTGTACTCCTGGTGGGCCCATTGCGGGTTGACAGATGTTTACCTTCAGCGTTTGGCATCATGGCGTTCTTAGTACACATTAAATTGGTGCCAAACAATGGTACCGTGTTGTTGAAACAGTATCCCAACCGCTCAGGCGTTGCTGGCGGTCGAGAGGTCGTGAGACATGAAATCCTATCCCATTGAACTGTTGTGCACCCTCTTAGTAACTATGTCCCACTTCTTCACTACGATAGGTAACTAAGCTTTGTCGAGGTGGGTACGAAACTGTGGTCCTGGTTTTGATTTTAAAGTGTGGTAAATACCTATTGGGATTCGCAGTAAGGTCACCAGTAGCTGGGATTTACTTATTATTACTAATTTATTTCCCACCATACGATCTTTACAGGCTTAACACCTAATGTGATGAGTCTGCCTGCCTAAATAAAAAGAGTCTGGATGCAAAACAAATTGTTGGTCATTCTCCAACAGCGGGAGAAAGAAGTGGGCATTGTACCTACTACGATACCTGTACTGGAAGCCAGACTATTGCTAACAAGAAGCTGATTTGGTTGACAATTTTCATTTAACGACAATTCAGCAGTCAATCAGCCTCAGGCTCTTGCAGACCATAGTTATAGATCTATCCAAAGTTGAGCACTTGGTCTTTTTCGTACTAAAGGCATACTGTCGTAGCACCTTTTCGGTACCTCAAACTCTGCCCATACTAAAAGGCGTATCAAACATCTCTCAGTAAAACATTCGACTTTTGTATAATAATAATGTCGCTCGTTCCGACGACCGTTACTCAATTAATATCGAAGAAACTCCTCGACTACCTACGTCAGTTCGTTAGGTCGGAAGATTGCTTTAACTGCTTTTAATAATAAATTACTATATGAGTGTTATAGAAGTAAGATTTATTATTAATAAAATCAGGAAGCATAGTGTGAATTTCTCATGCAGTGCACAAAGGGATATAGGCAATGGTCCCATTTTTTTTCTGTTCCATTATGTGGTAACTCATTTAACTATGCTGAACACTCACATAAATACGTAAAAACTTCTTGGTATTCGTTTTTTTATTAATTTTTTTCTAACTTTTATTACCTATTTTAAGTCACAAATAAACAACGCAAAAAGAACCTCTTTTAAAATTAATTAAAACAATAGCATAAAAACTCACCAAAAATAAAAACAAGAGGAAACCCAATCCGTGTTCAATGAGAAGTAAACACAAACACACACATTGTCACACACAAAAACACAAACAATGTAAGTCAACACGATTTACGGAGTCGCAGGACAGCTACGATGTACTACGAACTACGGACCGTAAGTAGTCAGTCGAACGAGGCGTAAGTTACGGCGCACGGACGCGGCGCGACTGGCGGGTTGTACGCCGTAGGGGCCATGGGGCATCTCGCGCCATCACTCGCGGGGAGATAGGGACTTCATATTGTAGAAGAAACTATTGGTACGGCCTTGGTTTTGCTTACTTTTTAGACAACCTTGAAATTACAAAAGTAAAGTCAGAAATCAAAAACTACAGTGGATATTATTAAGCACTCGAATGTTCATTTCCTTCTGCACCTGAAAAAAAATTCTAACATTGCGATTATTAGCCCACTTAAAAACTAATTTTTATCAAGTCCACGGTCCGGATTAGCTACATAAATTAAATTACTTTTCATTTTCAAGGTATCCCTTTATGAACCCTACCTCCTAGCCTACAACGTGACCCCTCAGGGCCAGTCCCGCGAGTCGCTCGGCGCGCCGTGTTTCTTCGCGCGCCGTCGCCCTTCGCCCTCCGTCACCTGTCTTCGGTTCCTGCAGCATCGGCATTTTGAAAACTTAATTTCATGCCAATAAATTGCTTAAAAAAAATGTAAGAGTTATCTCAAGTTTATAATAAAATTATTTTTCTCCCTCTATCTGTTTGTCTCAATGCACGAAGCTGAAATCTTTAAAACCTTTCGCTGATCTTCTAACACTGCGCTGTATCAGGTTACTTCCAATTCGAATAAATTATTTTGGGCACTCAAAGTGTTTGATCAATGATTACAGTCTGATGAAGGACATGCCTTACTGGACATATGCTTTACTGGGACTTTAAAGGCATATTCTAAGAATAACAGATGAAGTTTCTAATTTATCTAAATTCAAACAACCTTGAGACCATAGCACACCAAGGTAACAAAACCTATATCTACAATTTATTTTCTGAATCATGATTAAGGTCTAATAAATACCTCTGTACAGCTAAAGATCAAAAGTTATTGGTGCTCCGAACAGTAATTACATCTATTATAGGCAATAATAGGGTTAACATGAATCAAGTTAACTGAATTGTCGCAGTACAGTGTAAGTACGTATCTAAAGTTATAATAAGTTACGCTTAGTGCTCAGAACGCGTGAAATTACACCACAAATCATTGTCACGGCGTGACTCATGGGACTTGGAAATAACAAGATACATAACTTATTTAAATAGAGTAAGTATTATAATCTTGTTGAAGATATTCATATTAAAGCAGCAAGTCCATAGGGAGTTCCGAGAATAAAGTTATTTCAAGAAACATTTGCATTGGAGGAGGTAAAGCGAACAAATTCAATTTCCTCACTCATCGTTCTGACCTACCTATTCGACGTCTAGTGAGGTGGTAAACTTCCAGTATTATCTGATTTAGCTAAAATTAGGACAGCTGCCATCTGACCACTTCAACAAGACTGAAATTAAAATGATTGGTTTTTAAAACCAATAATTTTAATTCCACGATATTGGAAGAGCAGCGGCCGCAATGACGGCTGTCATGAACATAGTGACAGCGGAGTTTGACTTTACAGTGTCAAAAAAACTCTCTATCTTAAGAAAACACTTGGGGTGTTTTCTTACTTTCATAAATAACATTTCAGTGACGTCATTCGCCGTTAAACTGCGGGCGCGGTCTGGCGGCCACCGCTCTCCTAGAAAACCGTAGCCTTATACGTCAGTAACTTCTGACACTATTTCAGGAAATTAGATACCTACACCTTAGTTCCATATTTAGTTTTACTTAAAATTTCCGTAATAACGGTAATTTATGTAAAACAGTCTACTGGATAGGCTCGGCGCTTCCGACTTCAGTTTAGTGAGTAGGTATAGGTAATTATTTCCTTTTAACCGGTTCGTAGTAGAATATCACTGGGAACATGATATTGGTCCCGTACATAAGAAGTCTTGTAACGATGCAGGTGGGACAGTCGGCTAAAAAATTGATTTTGATGTACAGGAACCATTTGATCAAACGTTTTCTCTGCATCAATCAATTCTGCACCTTTGGATACACAAAAGTCAGATAGCGGAATTAACTTTAATTCTTCTATAAAGTTAGGACCTCAGTAGACAAAGATAAAGAAGTTGGCCTTTGCCCTGTATTGGAACACTTAAGGCTGAGCAATAACGAAATACATAGTAGAGTGTATTGTCACATAAGCCAAAAGTGGCAATCTTCGTCCTATGCTGTTACCTCCCCCTATTGCCACAGTAAAAACAGACTATACTGACACACAAACAGAGCAAACTACCCACTTACTGAACTCTAAAAACATCAAAGCCAATATAAACAGTTAATTAGCTGATCAATACCGCGGTCTGTCTGTTTGTTGAATTGACACGAAGATTTCTAAACACTTTGTATTATATGGTACACTGATTTCTATCATTGTGCTGCAGGCCTGCAGCAGTAGGTACCTACTGATTGGCTCGTAAGTGGGCTAATGAAGACGTTCGCTTTTAATTGACTGTTATCGTATATCGATCCGCCCCGCACGAAAACGATTTACTGCGCCCATTAGGTAAAGAGTTACCGTTTATGTAGTTATTACTGTAATTATACTGAGTGTAAAACGTAAAAGGAGAAAAGAAGATAAATGTGAAGCTGTAGAGATTTCTATTAGATTGTCACTGGGTTTTCTGCATCTAGCACGT
Organism: Eremobia ochroleuca; assembly: GCA_949629135.1. Classification (NCBI taxonomy): domain Eukaryota; kingdom Metazoa; phylum Arthropoda; class Insecta; order Lepidoptera; family Noctuidae; genus Eremobia; species Eremobia ochroleuca. The sequence continues at coordinate 941,038 of OX451396.1, read as the reverse complement.
CCAGTACAGAGTTATCTTTGAGCCCTCATCAAGACTAAAGGGTGATGGTCGTTGACTGGCTTTGGTCAAATCTAACTAAGATTCAACTGACCCACTAACAGGATTGTGGCGAATGGATGATAAGGATGTAAGATACTACTTGCATTTTCAGTTAGTATCTTATCTAGTTAAAATAGGTCCCATTCAATTTAAATTACCTAAGTAGATAAAAGAAAACAGCATTTGCATCGGCCAGAATTTACTTGTTTTATGTAGGCTTTAGGTACTGGTTTTACACCAAAGGCGGCTTCCCTTACAATCAAGCCAAGCCCAACCATTTCTTCTAGCCAAGCTGTAGCCTGTTTCTGGTATCACGCTGGGTGACTGACGTGTGTTCATCCTCGACTTTTTGCAAAACCACGTTATCATTCCATATATCAATCAATCTTGTCTTTAAAATAACTTGAAAGACATCTATTTCTTTTGCTCTCAGATCACATATTATAAATATGAATGCAGATTCCTACTTAGATATTGTAGCAAATGAATTTTGTGAGTAACACGATATCGTCCGTGACAGCGACGCGTGAGCATCGCGGCCGCTCGTCACACTCCCATTGCGTACGCGCACCCATTCCATCGGTAAACACACGGCTACTTGGAAATACTCTGGTATTATACTTTTTACCAGTCTCGCAAAATAACCGGGAGGAGAAAAATCATTCCCGACACAGACTAAAAGTTACCTACTTTAAGGCAATGAAGGACAATGCTTCCATCAATTCCATTAAGATAGACAAAAACCAATCCTAGCATACGTAATTAAGACAAGGCAAGGATTAAGGAACCTGAAGACTCTTAGACAGTTTCAGACCACGATGGAATAGGTACCAACCACAGACTACCCATACGACTCGATAATGGTTTTCTTTTTAACCGCAACTTATTGTCCAATGTTGAAGATAGACCTCTCTCAAGTGCCAGCCAGAGCCATGACCACAACACCGTTAAGTTGATTTTTTGATAACTTGATAAAGATTTTTGCCTGATTAGGCCTTCTGTGTTAATTTATCTACCTACCGTTTGTTAGCTGAGTCACAAGCGTATGCGCAGCTCTTTTGAGAAGTGCGAGTCATAGTTTCATGATTCTTTTGAGCGGTCAAGCGTAGGTTTATGAATTTTCATATCGTATAGTGCTTTTAATTAAATACATGTTCTGTTTGGTGAATTTTAATACATAGATGCTTAGCCTACTTAAATTAAAAACTTGTAATGTGTTGCATCTTTACTTTCTGATTATTCCTGTACGTATAGTTTAGGGACTTAACTGACTCTGACAGGAACCTGTAGGTAAGTAGGGATAGCTATATACCTCACGTCTGTCGGATCTCTGGACAGGACAACATTTGCTATCCACTGAAGATCCTGAGCTCTTTCGCCTATGTTGAAGAGGACCAACGTTGGAATCACAACATTTCCCACAATCTGAGCTATGGAAAAATAGTATATTGTATGTTAGGTTGTCAAAGTCGAGTTCCCAAAAGTAAATATTAAATAAGTACTCCACGATTATTGCTTAGTTGAGACAAAGTATTTCCGACACTCAGCTGCAGGTAATTGAATCAGCTTTTTATAAGTAAATGTTAATTGTTGCAAGATGCAGAGAACCGATACATATTGATCGAGATCGATCAGAAATCACAAATATCTGCATGATCGATTAACTTTCTCATTCATTCATACGTACGGGCGTTGTTTTTAATTTATTTTTGCCGTGAATTCCTTGGTTGTATGATTGTGAAAGAAAAACTTGAGAGAGTGCAATGCTTGCCGTGTAAGGAAAAATGACTGTACCTAGCTGACTCTTAGCGATATTTTCTTTTTCTACTTAGGATTAATCTATCTCCAGTATCAACGAACAGAACCTGTAGGTAAAAGAGATTTGCTACTCATACAATGTTCATTACTTACAGTTTGAATCGAATGCTTCATACATGAATGTTAGGTACCTACCTAGTTATTATAAAGCGAGCTCCACAACCTGTGGCGTACTCTTTAGTTTAAGATGTTCGTTAATCTCCGGTCCGCTGCACTCGACGAGACAACATCTCACTCAGACAGTATGCCGCTCATTTTTACTTAGAATATGAAAAACTTTTTTTGGGAGTAACGAATTCTAAGAATGATCTCAAACGTTAGGTACTTACGTGATGTGTGTTCGTTGAAGGATTTTGGGTTATCTGTGGTTCTGTTTCACCATTTATATAACGTGTAGTCTAGACTGTATAACAAAAGATAAAAAAATACCGATAGTGAGACTATAAAATAAAATTAATTTAAATCAGGTAAATCCCATATTACCACAAATCTAATTTGTTACTTACAAAATATACTGGAATAAAATCAAATGTCACTGCGATTAAAAGAAAAAGAATGAGTAGATACAAATTATTAGGGTCATAGATTCATCAGGAAGAGGGGTTTTCTATGAGGAATCAATTAGCGCTCACCGCGATAAATCTAATTTTGACACAGTTGAGGATAGGCCTATTTTCCGCGGTGAACTAAGAAAATCATCAATTGATTGCACGGTGTTATTATTTGAGGAAGTAATTAAAAATCAAAAAGAAACTTCATCTTAATAAAATATGTTTTTTATTTCTCCACTTTAATGTTCTTATTAGGATCGTAAATCTCTTCGGAAGGTCCGGCATGGTATCTATCATACGCTTCTTGTTTGATTCCTAAACTGTGACTACCATAGTTTGCACCTCTGTTTGACCCATCATGTCTTTTATTTTTACTCTTTCGTTCCCTATCTGCCTTCTCTTTCCCATAGTTTGTATCATCTTTTGTTACGCTGTCTTCTCTTTCTTGCTTAATCTGAATTCTTTCACTAGGTCTCTCTTCGTGTCTTTCTCTCCTTCCTTCCTTCGATCTCTCTCTGTCTCTTCGTCTTTCTTTTTTGTCTTTATGTCTGTGTTTTTTATCTCTTTTTTCATCATATCTTCTTTCTTTTGACGTATCTCTATGGTGGTTGTTCAGTTCATCATCTAGGCCCAGTTCTTTCTTCACCTGATACTCAGGATCATAGCCTTTATGTCTATGACTTGTTTTTGATCTTTTATCGGACCTATATTCGTTGTCTGTACGATTTTCATGTCTTCCGCTTTCTTCATAATAGTATCGTCTTTCCCTAATTTCGTCAGCATGTTTTCTCTTCCTAGAATGTTCTCCGTACTTTTGAGTTCTTTCAAGATCGTCGTCATATCTTCCCTCTCTAGATCTGTCATCACGTCCACGTCTGTCATTGCCCCTATCACGTCTATCCCTACTTCCGATTTCAGGTCTATATGATCTATCTGATCTTTCTCTACAATAATCTCTATTTTTATCTGTAGAATCTTCTCTTTCAATTTTAATTTTAATTGGCTTAGGAACAATCTTTCCATCATGTCTACTTCGAAATTCATTGGGTGCTGGTCTAGAATAGTTCCTTTCGTTGTGCATGTCTCTATGATTAGTGTCCCTGTCCAGGGTTTCTTTTGGTTCATTCTCGCTTTTACCATCATTGTAGTGTTCCATCTGTTAAAATAATTGATTTAAATTAATCATAACAACAATGTTTTTGATACAACCTTGCAGTTACATCAATTCTAATTGAACTTATTGGACTGTGTAAGACAAAGAGTAACAGTTGTTCAAACAAATAGACGAAGTACATAGACACACAAGAGCTACAGAAATTACAAAATGTTGAATTTAAAACGCATTCCAGACATATGCTCCCAAATAAACGAAATGAAACTAGGTGTTTGTGGTTATTCAGTTTAATCCAGCAGACATTGGAAAAATAATGAGCAGTTCCTGTCAAAATCACTAGTGATCTTAGTGATGTTAACCCCCACACCTAGATGTCCTGACATGGTATTGATCAGGCATTTTGTTTGGACTTCTCCTATCTGTAATTTTATACTCTGCAGTTTCAACTATCAATAAAAGCAAATTGTTGGGTTCACTAAGGCGCAACCCCATACCTGAGTCCTGATGACGTCGCGCAGAACATCGGAGTAGTTGCGCGACTTGGCTGCAACGCGGTACTTGGTCCGGCGTCGGCGCATGTTGCGCAGTTCAAATAAGATCTCCTGACGCGACAAAATTACCCTCGAGCTCTTGTCATCAGCACCACTGTAAAAATGAAGACATAGAAATGGTGATCATGAGAAATTATTTAACACTAGCGTTTGCCTGTGGCTTCGCCTGCATGGTGGTCGGAAGTTATCCCATGGGAATGTACATGCTACCTGGATAAAAAGAATTCTATGTCCTAACCCAGGTCATGGTCTAGCTATACACCAATTTTTTTCAGTTCAGCCATTAGGTAGTGGAAAAATAACAGACAAACAGACATAGTATTAACACATAAACACTGACCTGAGTAAAGCTAAGTCAGTCAGGTCATGGCAGGAGGGCACGGCGCTGACCACGGCGTCATGTATCGCTCGGCGCTCATCGGCAGAGTACGACACCTGAAGACGCTCCAGTGACAGCGGTTCTGCTTTGTGACAACCCACGCCTTGGTTGAGGAAACTTATTGGTTATAGATGTTTGAAAATAATTCATGCTGAATTTTTTATCACTACAATTTATTAAACTAGCCTGTTTCCAAATACTTGAATAATCAGGGTTGTTGATTGTTGTTGATGGACAGCATTTTTTATTGATGAAGAATTATGTTACTATTAACCTTAAACCTGATAATAATAAAATGTTTAATAAATTCTGACTCCAATATACATCACAGACATGGCACATTTTAAAGGATACAATACAAAATGGATGAAGTGGTTCAGATCGTTGAACAGTTTTCCTATAACCTGAAAAGGAGCATAAGAAATTTAATATTGTTTGTATGTTGAAGAAGAGGAATCCATATCCAATTGTAGGAATTAATGATGTTGTGTAGCATACCTTTTTTGAATGAACTATCTGATCTTGAAGCATTAGCAATGATTTGCTTGATATCTTCTTTCTCTGTGGATAAATAACAAATTATTAATTGAATTCATCCTTAATACAATAAATTATCCAGTAATGTTATAGATATTTACTGAGTTTAACAAGAGTATTAGATTCCAAGTCCAATGGATCCGGTAGTAGCGGATCATCCTTGGAGTAGCCATTTTGTCTCAGAAAACATTCCTTCTCATGTTCTTCAGTCTTATCAGGCGGGACTTTGTGGTTGGAATCATATCTGCATGTGACCAGCGCAGGATTCTGGAAGAAAAACTTAGATTAGACATGGATGTAGGTTTATACTTTCGCAGGAAAGAACAAGATGGTTGGTTAAATTAGGCAAGTTTAGAGTCTGAGGGTCAGCTTTAGCACCGCACAGACACAGCGGTATACTATCTAATCTGATGCTTAATGTCAACGCAGCCCAAGGACGAGGATATATGCTAGATAATATTGTAAACATTTTAACAGGACCTGTAAGAAATGTTTTCTATCCCAGTGAAGGGTTTGTAAGATCATCGTTAGTTCATTATCAATTCCCTCGACGTAAGACTTCAATTTCATTAATTCTTCTCGTCTTTTCTCCATTTTAATAATTTTATTTTTGATTTTGACAATTTGAGTATTTGACACCCGTCGTTGTGCGTTGACAATGACAAGTTCACAACGGATGATGACATAAATGACATTAACTTTTTTTTTAATTCGCCCAAAGGGCAGGCATATTCTTTCGACCATACCGCCTAGTCTTCCGTGTAGATAATGACACTAATAATTTTACCCCAAGTGGTTGTTTTTTTTTTTTTTTTGACTTTGCGTTGTTTGTGTAGCTAGTGTTGTCTTCTCTGGTTTAGTACAGACGCCAGCACATCAAGCTACCCGAAACTGTCAGATTTTCCCGATCAAGTTTGAACCTTATGCTTTAGCAATAAAGTTGAAAATCTATTAAAGAAATCTGACAGATTGTAGTAGCTTGATGTGCTGGCGTCTGTACCTAGTTTAGCCGGTCCTAGTCTGGCACTGGAATGTACGCACGGCGACATATCAAGCTATACATTTCCAGTATAAGCTAGCTTCTCATTGTACAAAAAACCTATATAATGCGAGGTCAATTAAAACTGGAATTGCATAGCTTGAAATGTCGCCGTGTGTACACATTCCAGTCACCGGATTGACAGTCTACTTTTTCATTAGAGCTTGCCTATTCCAGATTAAATGTTGAACAGTGAACACGTATTCTTGTTTTTTGTCTTTCTGCTTGTTTGGATTGGACTGGATTGATTCGCTGGATTACTGTACTGAAATAATGTGCACCAAGGATGCAAGGATACGTAGCTGAAGTAACAAAAGATGGCTCTTTTTAGCTGGCAGCTCTTGTTTTGACAGCTGATTCGGTGCAATAATTCTTTTTAATCTGTGGTTCGCTTAGCGAGGAGACGTGTGTGCTTTTTCAATAGAATTTTCTCAATAAATGTGTGTTAATAATGGCAGATACCGAGGTAAATTCACCACCTTTTAACATCTTATTGCTACCAAACCGTGACCGCATTCATCACTGATTATTTTATTGGCAGGTATTAAAAAAATTGAAAGATATACCATTTAAAATCCAGACCGCAAGTTTGAAAGGAAGACGTGAGGTTGTAGAAGAAATTCGGAATGTACTGTCCACACCGGGTAAGTAATAATTAGGGCGATGTTTATTCATAATTTACTTTAAAAGTGTAATATTAGTGTGCTTGTTGCATGTAACTGCAAAGTATTAATAGGTTGGTTGTCCAGCTGTATTGATCCATAGAGCCCTGGAGGTAGCTCAGTATTGTGCTCTCACTTGATTGAGTTTTGAACGAGCCAATCAGAGGACGCTGTATGCAACATAGATTGCATCTACATATAAATTCTGAGAAATCAATTCATCAATACCTGTGCACTGAGCACTCTGGTAGCAGTTTGTTGAATCAGTTTACTGAAAATGATTATAAAGTTGAAATTTTAATGCACTTTCAGGAACTTTGGCAATCATTTATGATCGAAATTAGAAAAGTATGTAGTCTGAGCTGAAATGCAACAAGTCTTGTTGTTTACTCATTCATTAGTTGAGGAAATATGGAGCCATTTTACAAAAGAGTACTGTGTAATGATGGTAGAAAAGTTTCACAAGATTGCAAGTATTATTAATGTTTACTGGTTAAATACAAGACAGTTTATTTAAATTAGGATTTTGATTTATATAAACAGATAGTTCACAAACAAAGTTCAATTTTTTTTTGAAAACTGCATCTTCTACATTATGGCCCTGCATAGTATTAAAAACTCACATAGGATGGTTGGGCATAATGCTTTTTAGTGAAATATCATGATTCTATAAGCTGATTATTAGTCCTTAACCCACTGATTAAGTATAAACAAGGGCTTTTGCCCTTGTTTATACTTAATCAGTGGGTTTAGTGGGTAGCCTTTTGGCTATGTGCGTCTCATACAATATGTTTGCTATTGCAAATGTTGAATGTTCAAAAATGTGCCAATGTTCTTCCGCACTTGTGTCATCTCAACTGATATCAATTATACTCTGAAACACTAAAGCTACAACCCGGAGAATAAGTACATGATATTGTAAGGAGTGACCAAAATGTTAACAAAAAGACTTCACTGCAAATTCTAATCTTTTATTTCATGTAGACCATTATTTTATAAATATGCTCTAGAATGTCAGTCTACACAACTGTGTTATTGACTAGGTATAACGGAGCCTGCAGTGCGATTTGTGTGCCGCCTGCTGGTGCTCACGCTACACCGGTACCGGGACTCCACCTCCCAGTCGTATGTGAAAGGCCTGGTCGCCTATCTCGCTGCTACGCACAGAGAATGGACTTTGAAGGGCCTGCTGCCTGTCCTGCTTGAAGTGTCAGAGCAGCTAAAGAACACAGCTTCTTCGTGAGTCATTCAGTACTTATGATTTTATATTTGAAATAATTTTGATAGATATTCCCAAAGAAAAGGCTGTTATTGGAGTAAAACAATTAACAACAACAAAAGGATTAATAAAATTGTACGGTGCAACCGCACATTCTGCAATTCAGTAGTTTACGCCACATTCATTTCAACTCCGAATAATTTGTTCAGTTCGCGTTGAGCTATCAAGTCAGCCAGGCGTTCTCGTTACAGCCAACAAGGGCCGCGTCACTCACATTTCCACACCATCAGTTCATTAAGCTCATTTTACTTTAATTACCTTTGGGACAATACAGTAGTGTTTCAGTACTTACTTTCTTTTATTCCATTCACCTATCATCTAAAAGTAATGTCTGGTCTAGCAAGGGATCATACAAAAATATTTTTAATTTATGTTATATTTTGTTTTTATGCCATTCTTTTTTACATCAACTACTCAACTATAAATTTAATTCTACAGAAAGAGCATATGCCAGAGTGGGCTGTATGCACTGCGTTGGTCCACAGTCCTTGTAGATGGCACCCTCAAGTCTAGCGAGGAGAATGGAGTGGACTACCATGCTCTTGTTCTATCCCAGGCCAACCTGCTTGCTGCCATCATCGCATATGGGGATCACAGGAAAAATGATAAGGCATTTTCTATGGTAAGTGAGCACACAGTAAATTTCAGAATTGATTCAACACATAAAGTGGATTTGGGGCAGATATTTATCCTTGTGTTCCATGTTAATAAATCTTTAGTCTCATAAGCTAAGTAGCCCTGATTTTGGCCTTTGTCATTTTGATACTGGATCCAACATAATACCTAATACCTTATTTGTGTTTTTAGTTACATACATCTTGGGTCTCAGTCGGCAAAGAAAAGTTATCCAAATGGCTAGAAGTGTTGCTTGCGATCCCGCCCGACTCAGGCCCGCACATCTGCGTCACTTTCTCTACTCTCTGCCGACATCTCCAGCAGATTGGGGATGCTGGCACTATAGAACAACACAAGGTAAGTCATAATAACTTATTGAAAGGTATATTATAACAAACAACAACATCAATCATCATTAAATTGGAAGAAGCTGGCTAAGTATTAATATTTTGTATGTTACATTGAATAGAAGACATGTTTTACAGTCTGGCATGAGTTTCGAATTAGACCCTCAGTAAGTATTAAGACATACATGTCCATTGTTCCAAAAGTTGCATACTTTCGGAATATTATGATGTTACCATGAATACAACTTTTTTGTTTTGTTAAAAGACAAATGAATAACTCTTAGCATAATGAGCCTATAATTTTCCCATTGCTGGGACACAGGCCTCGTCTCTGTGAGATAACATATTTATTCATATAATCCCACGAGGAAACCTTCTATTCTAATAGTTACCATTTATTTATAGTTTTAACTTGTTAAAAACAAAATAGAAGTAGAAATAAAAATAGAAAGGGCAGCATGTTAAGCCATTGGTCCTGTCCTGGCTGTCATTCGTAGATCTTTGACAGTTGTTATGGGTAGTCAGAAACCCAAAAGTCTAGTCTTACCAAAGGGTATTCTGTTACTCAGTAACTGGGTTGCGGAGGTATTCAGCTGCATCCTGTTAGACTAGAAGCCGACCCCAACATAGTTGAGAAAAGGCTAGGCCGATTGATTGACCATATTTTCTTACCGCAGACAAAAATGCTGGAAAGCTTCACCAAGAGCGTCATCAGCGTCAAAGCCCGTCCGAACGCGAACTACATCAAGGGTTGTCACGACCTGTTGCGTCAGCTTGGCCCCGGGGAGGTGCGCGACGCGTTACTGCCAGCCCTGCACAAGGCCATGCTGCGGAGCCCTGAAACCATCGTGCAGGCTGTAGGGGAAGTCTTCGCCAGTCTCAACGTGGAGCTAGATGGATTAGCTGTTGATATTGGGAAGAGTTTGATTGGTAAGGAGCAACTAAGATCAATATCGATTAGCAGCTTATACAAGGTGTAACTTAAATAACGCACAACCTCTTAAGGGGTCATTGTACTCATCATTATGAACAACTTTTACTATGAGACCAAATCTGAAATCGCGAAAAAAAAATCAGCTGTTCCCTATATTTTGACGAGTTATGCGAACATAAATGTAGGGAACAGCTGATTTTTTTTTCGCGATTTCAGGTTTGGTCCCATAGTAAAAGTTGTTCATAATGATGAGTACAATGACCCCTTAAGAGGTTGTGCGTTATTTAAGTTACACCTTGTATACAAATGTGTGCATCGTTAATTCCTAAAATAGACGAATAACGAAACTTAGTACTTATAATCTCTAGAAAATTCTAGATAAAAAATTAAAAAAAAAAATTAAGTAATTTTCTTCTTTCTAGTGAACTTACACTCTAAAGACGAATGGGTACGGGGCGAGGCCCTATGTGCGCTAGAACGGCTAGCGGCGCGTTGCTCACAAGTGACAGCTGCGCGTGCGCTGCTGACGCACGCTTTCGCCGAGTACAACGGCGCTAGTGGCAAGCTAACCTCTAGTGAAGACAAAATCGCGGTGCTTCTTGTAAGTGAACCAACCTGATCTGACTTAAATTGTCATTCACTGCTGAAGAGAATTCTTTAAAAAAAAGTTTTTAGCCATCATAATAAGACCATAATTGGCTTTACCTACTGAGGCAGCCAGTTTTTGATGGAAGAAATATAAAGGAGATGTTTCATTTTTGGCTAGCACTTGTACATATATCAAAAAACAGGGAAAAAATACCCTGAATTTAGGAAAAATATTAATCTGTGAATTTGAGAATAACTCTTTGTGTACAAACGAATTAAAGTTTTTCAATTATTGCCATATGTTATCGTTATGGCCAATATGGCGGCGTCCTGACAGCAAACATGCGTTCTGAAACCAGAATGGATCTGAAATGAGAGTGAAACAGTAAATACAAAAACATTAAATATAATTATAAAAAGGTATCACTTATTATTAATTCATCTATTACACCTATTTCTAATGTGTTATTAATGGACACATGTAAAAAAAAAATATATCAATATAACATTTTGATGATAATTAGTTCGATTAATCATCTACTTGGCCAGTGTATTTCCGAACGTTTTATTTTGACATACACTGTCTGTCAATGTCATGCGACTGACTGTCAATCAGTCGCGTTTCATGGCTTTCAGTGTTATTTTGCGATTTTTCTCTATCTCTACGACTTCAGCATTGTATAAACGTTCTCTTGCTGTTAGAAGAGCACACACCATTCCATATGGTCCTGCCTGAGAGATATAATCGCTGCAGGAATAGCTCCAAGACAGGTATTTTTAATGTCATATGTACCAAGTTATGGATTCTGAAGTTTTGTAATCTATTTATGATGAGTAATAAAACCATAAGTTATATTGTTTGTAGATACTCCCGGGAGATAAAGTGCTATTCATGCTGGGTATCTGCTCAAAGAACTGTCCATCGAGCAAACAACCCTGAGCAATACAATAGAAATGGTTGTATAGTATGTTCTACTTCAACTGTGAGAAGGCAAATACATCTGTTACCTAATGGTCCAGTGAGAGATGTAATTTCAAGGAGAATATATCCAAGACAGGTATGTGTTTTTACTATAATAATATATGATTTCAGTATGCTACATTGTGTAATGTTCAAGTATACTTATTTATAATTACTTTTTCTTTTTACAGATGAATGTTGGACTTGGGCTCAAGATACTGTCCAGCAAGAAATCAATGATCCCCTTCAGCCTGAAAGTGATCAAGAAAGGCCTCTGCAAGTTTTGGATATGCCCCGCCATATTGAACTAAACTCATATAGAAAACTTGGTATGTCTAGTGCCAGGTGTTCTGGAAAAAATATGCTGTCACATTATAAAATATATATTTGCGAAAATACTAGTTTGCATGTATCACAAAACTATTTATGATTGGGACAATATTATTAATTTGGATGATCTTAACAATACATTTAGTGCAGCAGAGATTGAAAAAATTATGCATGTCAGCATAGATAATGGAAATGTACATTTAAACTTTTCTAGAATGGAAAATATTGATGATGATTCTTTTAAATATTGGACAGAGAAATGCCTTCCATACTTCTTTGGTGGACCGACCAGATGCCGAGGCAATAGTAAATCGAGCCCTGCAGCGGTTGAATTTGCCTAATATCTTAGGGGAGTTTGTGGTTCAAAATAATATTAATAGATGACAAGCCATTTTTTTAAGAATTGATGCAAATCACCCGCTGTTAGAAGTTTTCCCACAAATGACTATGTCCAACCTCATACTGTTCGCTCTAGGTATATACTAAATAAAACAAGCAAGAAGCTATTTTGGTGAACATATGATGCGGAATGGATCATTTGTGGTAGAATTATGTAGTGAAACCATGGTACCAGGCACACTGTCATCACATGAAACTATTCTTATAAGAGGAAGAATAAAATCCAGACACCAGAGTAATAAAACATATTATACTTACATATTAATAAGTTCTGAAGAAGGGGATATTGGGAATAAAATATAGAGGGGTACTACTGCAGCTGTATTTGTGGAATGCCTACTGTCGGACTCTGTGCACATGTGATGAAAATCGTCTGGTACCTCGGTTGGGCTCGATACCAAGATAATGTTGAGGCACCAGCCCTATTTCTGGATGATTTGTTAGTAAGAGAAGAATTATAATAAGGATTAAAAAAAACTAATAGTTGTTTTTATTTATAATTATTACCTACCTAATTATTGTTTCAAAGTCTTTGGGCATGGATCTAAATACCAGTCCTCCGTCGCGAGGAAAGCGAGCCGTAAGACCGACTAACCCCGGGTGTTCTTGATAAATGGAAATAGGCAATGATAAATGGGTCATTGCTGACTTGGTTTGAGTTTGGAGTCAGTTACTAACCCGCTAGTGATCTATGTCAATGTACTGACCCTGTGCAAATCAACCTGTCTTGTAAAAGGCCCATTAGATATACCATATTATTACGTAGTTGTAGAATTTTTGTACGCAAAATACGCGCATTGACGTGGAGTTGCGGACACCAGCCCGTATTAACTACGTAGGTAGTTGTAGTTAGTAGAGCAATGAAGCAAAAACATAAAATATGCCGTTTTAGGTTATAATCACATTAACGTCATTGTCATCTGTCATTGACTCAATATGTCTCCATTTTACTCACAACAAATGTCAATAATTTTGAATTTTAATTTTGTACAAAATAAATACAAATTAATTCTAAAAATCATTGCCTATTATATGTTTATAGATATATTTCACAGGTTTTCTGAAATGTACACGTCCTAGCCAAAGCTCCATACAAAAATGAAACGACTCCTTTCCTAAACCGGCAGATAATTACTACAGCCCGATTCAAACTTTATGGCGTCTCTGAAATGCGGTACTCGCTACAGTACCTCACCCCTCATCCCCGCTGACAGGTGAATTTGTTACTGCGTAGCGACACGCCTCCGAGCTGCCATAAAGTTTGAACCGGGTGTAACCGTACTGCATCAGTATTTTATGGGTAGCTAATGAAATCGTTATTCCACTTGTCGGTTGATAAGGCCTAGCAAATCAACCGCAGGATTCATACAAATTGAAACAGAAAAATCATGTTACCTTTTTTAACACGCCTTTTTTCCATGGGGATAGGCAGAAACTACAGGATACTTATATACTCTTTTTTGTTACATTTCCCTTTTTAATTGAGTTCATAATCACTATTTATCACATCGCTTGGTTCCCCAGGGCGTGAGCACTCTCCGCGCCCTGCCGCAGCGCGGCGCGGACCGCCTCGCGCTGTTCGGCGAGGTCGCGGCGCAGCTGTCGCGCGTGCTGGACAGCGAGTCGCACGAGCGCACGCTGTGCGTCGCACTAGACACGCTGCAGAAATGGACCACTGGGTTAGATGCACCCATGCCGGATAAA
>OX451396.1:901806-926991 GCA_949629135.1 Eremobia ochroleuca | reverse complement strand
GTAGTAAATTCTAACAATGATTTTTTATAGAACTTCACATTTTTCTAGACCATCGTGAATTATCTATCCGCTTTAAGCAAACGGCATACTACGCCCGACCTTCCGCATAGTGTCTGTCTTTCGATTTGATATAAACTGCCAATCCCGCAGAGTATGAACCACCCGAGCAACGAGGTGAAGCAGCTGATGGCGCGCGCGGCGAGCATGCTGGGCCGCGAGGCGCCGCTGCGCGCGGAGGGCGCGGCCGCCGAGCTGCTGCACGCGCTGCTGCCCGCGCTCGTCAACGGCACCAAGGAGAAGAACACCTACGTGCGCGCCAACGCCGAGATCGCGCTGCGGGCCGTGCTCAGGCTGCCGCACGATGAACAATTCCACTTGGTAAATGTTACATTCTAAATAAGTCTCACTCACTACCATAGCACGTCCGCCTCGACTCCAATTGTTTGATCATTACAACTTTTTTGCTCTCAAGTCGTGGGCAATCCGCTGTTGATCGCGGACTATAGCCCTGCCCGTGAATGCGCATGGTTTCCCAATGGGAAAACGATTAGAATCAACTGTTTTCAAATCAAATCATTCCCGTCAAATTTGTGTACAACTTATCCTCATTTTAGAATTAAAATATAAGATATTTCTGAAAAAATATGGCTTCTGTAATGGATGTAGATGAAGAAGAAGTCGAAATGGCTTCTTCTAGTAGTGGGAAAGGTGACAAAAAGAGATTTGAAGTCAAAAAGTGGAATGCTGTCGCTTTATGGGCTTGGGATATTGTGGTCGATAACTGCGCGATTTGCCGTAACCATATAATGGATTTGTGCATAGAATGCCAAGCCAATCAGGCATCAGCTACCAGTGAGGAGTGCACAGTCGCCTGGGGTGTCTGTAATCATGCTTTTCACTTCCATTGTATCTCACGTTGGCTCAAAACTAGGCAAGTTTGCCCTCTAGACAACAGAGAATGGGAATTCCAGAAGTATGGACACTAAAGCAGAATGTCAATAACAGCTATCCCCGCAAGAAGTCACAGCTTATATATTGAGAATGGACATACCAATGTCAATATTCCATTAAGTTGATAATAAACTAACTGTACTGTAGGGACAATACAATGACCAGCTAAACAAGAGACATGCATTTCATATACAGATAAATAAAATTTAAGTGTCTGTTTGTAATATCAAAATAACAGCATTTACTAATTGCATATGAAAGTATATACGGTTTATATACAGTATTTGTAACAAAAAACAAAAACAAAAAAAAAACTATCTGTACAGATAGTTTTTTTTTTTTTTTTTGCTTTTTCTTTTTCAATATCGATCCAGCCGTGTTACGCCTAATCTCCAACACGGCTGGACCGATTTTGTTGGGATTTCACTGGCATATAGCTGATGTTAGAAGGAGCAACATTTTTTTTTTAACAATTGGGGTACCATGCTAAAAAAATATAACCCATGAAACCTAATTTGTTTTCCGACATGCACGCGAACGAAGTTGCGGGCACAGCTAGTGATAAAAGTGCCCTCGCAAGAAGTATGTACAATAATTAAAATTCCCAGAAGTGTTGTTTACGTTGCGCCAAACCGCGATCCGGTCGTGCGGATAATCAGATATCACAAATTCAAAACAATCCAGACATTACGATAACAACTCTAAATGTTGCTCACAATAAACACCCAAGCCGTATTTCGAAGAAATAAAGATGTAAAGAGAGATTGTATGAGGTTTATCGCTTGATCTATATAGATAACGTGCAGGCTAAATAGATTATCCACCAACAGAATAAGATTTGGAATAATATCAGGAAACTTTACCGGCGCATTATGATAATAATCAATCTCTATGCATAGCATAACTAATGTTTCATTTTTGTAAGCTTTGGGAAAATAAAACTGTTGTTCAATATTTTGTCAATATATTTTGGTATTGAAGCTCTGTCTTCAATATTTTATTTTTCTTTAGCAGTGCTACTTCACCAGTATTCCAAATTAAATGTGTCTAGCTCTTATAACGCGTTTATTTTTCGCATAAAAATGATGTATACCAACAGCTATGTATCCATTTGTTGTCTGTAGGCGATATTGCAACATTTGTATTGATAATATGTATTGTGTGTGTGTGTGCAGCAATGCATGGCGTTGCTTGAGGAGGGCGCGCGCGAGGCGCTGGGCGACGTGGTGGCGCGCGTGCTGCGCCGGAACATCTCCGACGGCCGCGACGAGGACCTCGACTGCACGCTGCTCACCTGAGCACCGCACGCCACGCACGCGACGTGCTGATGCTACCTACCACTTGTTAAACACTCTTTGTTCTCTTCATCCTTGTAAATATCTGTCAGCCACTTCTAAGTGTCGTTATTTTTTTATAAAAAAATGGAATGAATGTTTTATAAATAATTTTACTAGACTGGAAATATTAATTTAAAATCCAATTATTAATGTTTAGGATAGATACTATACTTGCAAGAAAATTTATGTATAGTAGATGCATACCTCTCAGGTAGATACAAATATATTTTATTGAAAATATCATGTAATTCTACTAGGTTTTTTTTTCTATACATACATATGTGAACATTGATGTTAAACTAAATCTAGAGAAATGAAACGATGTAGTATGTCTATTAGAAATATTTTAATTTAAAAATGGCATCAAACTGCTTTTGTCTGGTAAAGTACAATAAAAACTAAAATCACAAATAGGATACATCTGTTTTTCGTCAGGAATGTCTGAGCAATGGTAATTAATAATAGCATTCCATATCTACAGTCAAAACAAGATTTTCTATCAAAACATGTCACTGTGTTAAATTATCTCTGTAATGTATAACAGAACATGAATGTATGAAACTGAATAAACAAAACATAATTTATGGGTGTTTGACTTGTTTTATCTAGAGGCACTCCCCTCACCGGGAGCATTTGCATGTAATGTAACGTTACAGAGTCTAGCATTACATCAGTGAGGGAGGAAAATCGAGCATTACAGCTTGTAATCATACAATCTGTAATACCTTGATACAACTTGTAACATCAATGTGCTTCAATTGTAATATGTCTGGCGGGCCGCGGAGGGCTACCGCCCCGCAATCTTTAATGTTACATTACACGCGAATGCCTGTCAGTCAAGGAGGTACTATTGTAATGTAATGCTCAAAATCGAATTTGAAATGTTACATTACAGGCGAATGCTCCTGGTGAGGGAGCACCTTTATGATAAACTGGTGTTATCAAAATTTCACATTCATCCACAGTCTACAGTGTGTTAAAAAATTATTATATAAGAAGTAATGGAAATTTGTTCTCTGAGGTTTGTATGAATAGGAATGTATGTCTTATAATTAATTACACCACAAAGAACTAAATTATAGTTCCTTGTCTTTATTTTTCTTAGTGAAACCTCTTTCCTGGATGAGCTCGTTGCACTGCTGACGGGTCAGCTGCGACAGCTGGAGGCGCTCCAGCTCGTTGTCGCTTTCACCGAGCAGCACTAACTCTGGAGGCGCTCCCGAAATGAAAGTCACTTCCAAGTCATTGTAAAAAGGAGCATCTTCCATCACAAACTTCTTTACTTCCGGGAGGCGATTCAATGAACATCCTCTGCAAGTCTAAAAAAATCACCTTTTTATTAATTATATCAAAAGAGGGCTTTGTATGTCGGTAAGTGGGTGTCGTATAGCTAACCTCAATTCTTGCCGATTTAATGTCGGAACTCTCGTAAGCCGCGGTTGTAGCTATGATAGCACAAATAGCTAATAATATTATCTTCATTGTGGAAGAAGACTGCTTTGTGGCTGTCGCCGAAGGGAACAAGAATTAAACTGAATTTCAGGTAATTAAAAAAAATGTAACTTATCGTATCTAGACTATTTGATTGACGTTGACGTCCGACCGACCATAGACTACTACTATTTATTTATACTACAGACCCATAGACATTCTTTTTTTATTTGTTCCTGACGGAACAGGCTAAGGTCTGAGACCATGCTGCCTAGTCTTCAGTTAAGGACACCCATAGACATAGAAAATCATATGGACGGGAAATACCTACGAAAAAAAGGTGCATACCTACAACTCATATTGTCTCATAAAATGGCTGCCATTGCTAGGGTTGTATCACTCAAGGAACATTGGTGTTACTATAACGAGTGTCGATACTAAATACGAGTCTTGCTAGTTATCACGTTTGGATCATAATATTATATTATATTTTGACGTTCGAAAAGTGCTGATTCTCAGCCTAGTTTGAATAAATGACTTTTGATTTTGATATATTATGTACTTACTTATTAAGCATTTACTAAAAAGCTGTTATTTTGACATTACAAACGAAACATAAGTTAACCTACTCATCTTTTTCTGTTACAACTAGGACTGCCAACTTTTTTTGAGACAAATTACGTATCAAAATTTTGATATAAATAAATAAATAATTCGTTTTTTACTAAATTTATGGACGATCTATTTCTCCCTTCTCATCACTGCAGATTTATTACCGAAAAAACTTCGTGAACGCTGAAGTGGCCGGAACAGAGTAAATAAGAAATATTTGGTTTTTATATTTGGTACTTAAGCTATCAGATGCATTTTTAAGTAAGTATAATATATTGCCATTTGTCTTCACTACTGGTTTGTGTTAAGCATAACTATATGTTTCTCTGAAAATTGTTTATTTTTATGAATAGGTTTTCTTTTTGATTTATAAGTACCTATCGATAAAAAGTTCATATGAGTCTCGTTTTACGCATCGCAAAAGATTAGAAATAAGTGTTTTCACATACATTACTTTTATGCAAAAGTATAAAGTATATTTATCGAAAATAAAATAAGATACGTTATCATAAAGTAAGCAACCCTAATTACAACGGACTTTAAGTAAGTACAGACGCCAGCACATCAAGCTACTACAATCTGTCAGATTTCTTTAATAGATTTTCAACTTTAGCGCTAAAGCATAAGGTTCAAAGTTGATTGGGAAAATCTGACAGTTTCGGGTAGCTTGATGTGCTGGCGTCTGTACATATATCAAAATCAAAATCAAAAGTCATTTATTCAAACTAGGCTGAGAATCAGCACTTTTCGAACGTCAAAATATAATATAATATTATGATCCAAACGTGATAACTAGCAAGACTCGTATTTAGTATCGATACTCGTTATAGTAACACCAATGTTCCTTGAGTGATACAACCCTAGCAATGGCAGCCATTTTATGAGACAATATGAGTTGTAGGTATGCACCTTTTTTTCGTAGGTATTTCCCGTCCATATGATTTTCTATGTCTATGCAATGTACAGACCATTGGGACCATAAACACAGAGTATATGTTTTTCCCATAGACATATATTATTTCCCATCTCAATGGTTTTTTCCTATCCCAATAGATAACATGCAATATTTTTATTTTTGCCTTCATTTGAATGAATTTCATGTAGAATATACCAAGAGTATAATAAAACATTTAAATACTATAATAAAAAAATTGCGGTTTCAAACTGACAGTTTATATTTTCGCGCGAAAACGATCTACAGTTACGATGACGTCACTCCGGTCTGTCACTGGCCATATTTGTTCGTCGCTGGCTTTCATGGTTGCGTAATTTTCAACTTTCGAGATATTTTTTGAATAAATACATGTAAGATACTGTAAATTATAAAAAAAATGGACTAAGTATCCATCAACCTCAGCAAGGTAATTGCGTAACACACTATCAGTAGCAATGGGTTTCATTTTGACAGTTGAAGAACATTTTGCGTTTTTTACCTTGTTGACCAAACACATTTTTCGAACATTTGAAGCAATAGATTAGCAATATAAGCATATTCCTAATCTATTGCTTCATATGTTCGAAAAATGTGTTCAAAATGATTCAAACTGAGATTAATATTGTGTACAGGCTGTCATAACAATGCCACAAATATCCCGAGAATAAGCCGAGTTGATTCGTGTTTTGTGAAAATGTGTCCATCGACTTCAACTAAGTTTCCAAATAAAATATTTTTAACTGGACCTTCTGACCCGAAGTTGAGTTTGTGGTTCCAAGCTGCGAAGAGGGATGACAATTTATTCTTTAGACTGTCATTCGATGCTGTGAAGATCACTAACATTAACTTTCGGCAGATTCCTGGGATCTGCTTTTATGAACCCAACCCATTTTTATTAAAAAAATGCGATTAATTTCCGCAATAAAAGTTGTTTACGTTCACAACTTAACGTGACACTGGCTGAATGCACAAACCGTGCGAAGCCAAACGGAAAAAAAAAAAAAAAAAAAACTATAACCTTAAATAAGTCATCATAACATGAGTGACGTCACTAGACGCTGATTGGCGGATTAAAATACGTTCCGTTTCACGTTATTTTAATTCGTAATTATTGTTAAAAATCAATATAAACTAAAATAAAAACGTTGCAGTGGTCCTTCTTGTATGTTTTTTTAACATTTTAGTCACAAAATATTGATAAATAGTATATCTGCATCTTCCCTATGGAGTATAGTAACTATAAAAAGGAAGACACTAATCCACAGGCACAATATTCACATGATGTAATTTTTGGGATTATATAGATAGATGGAGTTAGTAGATACGAAATAGTAACAAATAAATACATGCATATAATAATGTATATACATATTTACTATCGGTTTTCATTGATAAATTAATATTTTTGAAGACATCTTTTATTTTTCTTCATTATTTTCATTATTGGATACATCAGTTGTCGGTGTTCTAAACATGATGTCGAAAACTACCGCCCCATCTCTATCCTGTCCACCATATCCAAGATTTTCGAGAGACTTGTACACACAGCAATATACCCAACCATTCATAACCTTATTCTTACTCAACAACATGGATTTGTTAGAAAAAGATCTACTGCTACTAATCTGCTAGCCTTTACAGATTATTTTTTTTAATAATATGGATCAACGGCTACAAGTAGATGCTGTGTACACAGACATTCGAAAAGCTTTTGATAAGGTGGATCATGAGCTGCTTCTCAAAAAGTTGGCGTATAATGGCATACGTGCCGATTTACTTCGCTGGTTTACATCATATGTAGCAAACAGGTCGCAAAGAGTTGTGATTAAGGGCTATCGGTCTAATTCAATCAACGTCTCTTCTGGTGTGCCACAAGGCTCTATTTTAGGTCCTCTTCTTTTTGTTATTTTTATCAATGACGTTTGGAGTTTTTTCGTGCACTCAAAAATTTTGCTGTATGCAGATGATCTTAAAATTTACAGAACAATTCGCAACCATGCTGACTCTTTGTTACTTCAAGAGGACCTTAATCGATTTTCTGTTTACTGTGCAAAAAACAAAATCCAATTAAGTACATCTAAATGTGTATGTATTACATTTACCAAGAACAAAAATATTATAAAGAGCACTTACGCATTAGATAACACTGCACTGCATAGAGTAATGTCAGTGAAGGATCTTGGAATACTATTGGATACTAAACTTCACCTTGATCAGCATATTCAAAAAATTGTTAACAACGCTTACCATATGTATGGTTTTGTTATGAGATCTTCTACTGACTTTAAGCGCACAGATACGTATATACATTTGTACAAGTCACTAATTAGGTCACAACTCGAATACGCTGTACTAATCTGGAATCCTCTCTATCAAAAATACTTAGAAAGCTTAGAAAATGTCGAGCGTAAAATCCTTAAAGCCCTACATAATCGGTGTCACCGTGACATTATTGCCCCTAATTCACGCCATAAGAATGTTGAGCTGTTAAACTTAAAGTCTAGACGCCTTTTCCTAGACACTATGTTTCTCTATGACTTGTGTAATAACAGATATGATTGCATAGACCTCACTAATAAGTTAAGCTACGTCGTTCCGAGAACTGTCATTGGACGACAGGTGCGCACACGTCCACTTTTTGCCTTTTGCTCCTGCCGCACTAACGCTGGAGTTCGTGCACCTCTTCGTCGTATAGCTAATAATTTTAACACTATGTTCACAAATTTAGATTTGTTTACATTGTCTGCTAATAAGTTTAGAAGCTGATTGATAAAATTAATTAGTGACTCAGATTTTTAGTTGTTTTGATTTGTTCTTTTTCTATTGTTGTTTAAAAATAGTGTTTCTTTTCCTTTAATAAAAAAAATAAAATTGTCTTAAGATTTTGTCTTTTATGTTTCACTCGTGTGCAAATAGTTCCATAATAATTTTGTAGTATTTAAGATGTGGATAACGTCGTGAGCTACACATATGTAATGTCTTTTTTTTTTCTCACTGCCTGTTTATTACGATGTTTGTGTAGCTGTTTGTTTTCTCGAAATAAATAAATAAATCAGTAATTACTGTGGTTGATTGTAAAACCGAGACAATAGGCTTATGATGGTATGAGACAGATAACTAGAAAAAAGAAAATGTGCGCGCGCACTGCTCTCTCTTGCTTATATCCCCCCCTCAACTCCCGTTCGCCTCGCCCGATCACACTTTTCGTAAAGCTTTCGTCACGCGTTCGCCAGCTTATTCCCTAAATCAAGCGTGCGTAAAGAAGTTTTACTTCAAAAACAGAATCCAAAAAGGTTTTACAGGAACCAATTCAGACAGACATAACTTCATCTGATTCTGAGGTTAAAACCCCCAGGGGCCTTCACTAATAGTACAGAAGAGCAAACTTATCTGGCCGTGTGACTTGTTCCAGATGCATTGCAAATGTGACAAGGGGATTGATTTACAGTCGACACTTACATGAAAATACACGCTGCGCCGATCAAATAAACCTAAGAAGATAAACCTAATAGGTTTATCTACAAAGGGGTTTGAAGATCCGTGGCATACCTACTGTCGCGTCATTTTGAAAATGACGGTCAGTCACGAAATCCCACGTTAGTTTAAAGATATGATGCAATTCAAAATAAAACACACACATGAATAAGAATTTTGCTTAAATTACGTTTAACTGGCGCCAATTCCCTTGTTCACAAACTAAACTAAATTTAAGTTCAGTGCATCTTTTTCTATCTATTTTATTAAGAAAAGGACAAGATAAATATTAGTTTAGTGCTGTCAAATTAGTCAACGCCTGACGTAAGTTGACGTATTTTTAGTAGCCAACTTTTTAATCACGTCTAAACTTGTCCATGGAGTATCTTAATTTCACAGGACTAAACCAATATTTATCTTCTGTCCTTTTCTTAGTGAAAAAGAAAGAAAAAGATGCACTGAACTTAAATTTAGTTTAGTTTGTGAACAACAGAATCACCACAACTGTCTTATCTTTCTAACAGCATAAGCAGACTAGCTTAGCCGCCCCACAAGAGATTTTATATGAGGTCTCCCATGGACCTAAAGGTCTCCATTGTAATTTCCTATTTTTTTTTTTTTTATGTAATGGCATCTCGTAGTTGACCTTGAGAGGTCGTGACTACTTAACCGGACTATCCTGTGGTTGCCTTAAGTAAACTCAAAGCCTCCAGCCAGGGGCGAATATCTAATAGACTAAGCGACTGCACGCTAAGGTGCCCTTAGCGGGGCAATTTAGTTGGGGACGTCGCAAGGGACCACTGAAGGGAGGTCAGAATGTCTGTTTCTTGTGTTTGTGTTCTGTACTGGTTGCTCTGTTGCTCTCCTGGTGGAGGAGGGTTATGGGGTCATCAGGATCGGTTAGAAGTGATTCCTAGAAAAACGTATAATCAATAAATTCCAGTTTTTTTTTCCATTTAATAAGATGTCACATTCACTAATATGCAAAATATACACTTATACACTAAAAACAGTGATATTCACAATGTTAACACTAGAAATAAGGACAAACTACGTGATCCCTTTCACCGGCTTCATAAGGTTCTTATCTCATTTGTTGGGCTTGGCATAACCTTTTATAACAAGTTACCCTCTTCTGAAATCCAACCTTTGATCAAAAGCATACTATTCCATCAACGACTACTTAAACGATAAGAATAGTTGGTCGCCCTGATTAACTCAAGACAATGTTTATGTTCTTTCTCCAGAATTAGCTTACTGCCAGGTTATCTCATATAACCTGTTGAAATAATATATAATATACAACGTGTAACGTTAAATGCGCAAAACCTGAAAATAGTTTGATCAGAATAACGAGCAGAATTGATTGAACCACTTTTTAATATAGGTCACATTTAAAAAAAAATCTTCATTAAAAACGTTGCCGTGTCTATTTATTAATAGTCAAGCAAGCCAATGTCAGCGCGGCGCAGCGGCCCGGTTACGACTCCTCCCTCGGTAAAGCGTCGTCGCAGACGCAAGAAACGATCAGAATGGCCAGTAAAACTAAAACAGCACATAAAACCTTTACATTTTTTTAAATGACTTATTTTCTTACTGAAATAGGTCAATTGAATTAAAAATCAGTTGGGGTGTCTGAGGTTTTGCGCATTTAACGTTACATGTTGTATAGTTGTTCATATAATTGTTTTATTTGAGTGTATAAGTCAAATCAGTTTAATTTTAATGTATTATTGACATAATCTACTCATTTCAATGTTTTCTAATGAGTTAATTGCAATATGTGGTTAGCTAGCGACCTCGACGATTGATCATATTATTCTTGCCTAAGCAACCGGCAGCAAGTTCATCATGCTCTCTTAGATGGCGTCAGGGGTCGGGTTGCCTCCTTCCCTCAATTATGGCAATAGTGGCCCATCTTTGCGTTATGCTCGGACGGGTGCTGCTTGTGGTGACTGGTCGTCTTGCTGACCATGGTTTTATTATTGTTATTATTAATAACTTGTATAAGTCATTATTTTCCTTCGATGGTCCTAGTTTACCATTTGTGACTTCAAGTGACAGCAGATATGTAAGCTGTCACGCACGCCCTTTATACCTGGAGGCTTTTATTATGGTAGTAAGTTGTTGTTTACATTATTTTATAATATAAATTTTTTTTTTTAGTTGTGTACGTATATTTTTTATTGTATTTGTTGGTATATTGGCGTGGGTAGCTGACATATAATTTGATTTAATGTTATGTGTCTTGTAATGTTAATTTCTTTGCATACCTAGTATTTTATACAATCATATCGCTCATCCAATAGAACAACGACGTAATTATGAAAATGTTTTTTTAACAGTTCTTGAGTTTTCTCATGAAATTATTACAAATTATTATTGATAGTAAAGTAACATAACTACATAAAAATATTAAATATTTTAGCATAATCATTGGATTAAAAGTTTGAAATTGAAAATATTATATATCATATTTTCAATTTCAAACTTTTAAAACGTTCTCCTGAAAAATAGCTAAAACGTAATTACGTCATTGTTCTATTGGATGAGCGATATGTTTTCTACCTGAACAGAGAGTGACAGACTGTGCTGCTGCAAAGTGCTGATCCTCAGCGTAGTTGGAATAAATGACTTTTCGTTTTGACTAGGTACTTCTAACATTAGGTAATTTAAATCGATATACTCGAACCCTATTTTCTGTACTAGTGCCTTTTATTTGCTAAATTTCCAAAATGGCAGGGGGGGGGGGGGTGCTTAAATGCCAAGTGTCTGCGGGCCCTGGATCTCTTAGTCCGGGCCTGGCAACAAGAATATTACAAATTGTTTACTTATTTGAAATAAATCAAAAGTCATTTATTCAAACTAGGCTGAGAAAAAGCACTTTTCGAACGTCAAAATTACAAAACACAGTCTCCCAAAACGCACGCCCTTCACCACTTCCTAGTGCTTTCGCTGGGAAGATGAAGTGGCGCAACAAACTCCCCAGCAGCACAGCTGTCTGTTCAGTTGTTCAGTTAGATAATACTTGATTGAGTGATTTGAGTGGAGACATACTTCCTACAGTGAATGCTTTGAATGAGCCTGTGTACAGCATGATATAATTAGATCGTTATATAATATGTAAAATTTTTTAACAGCCCGTTATTGTGGATTATATTTAACATATCCAAATGCTGGGATGCCATGGTTAAATGCTCTAAAGATGCTGTAGATACCGAAGTCTACCGTAGAACGGCCTTAGTCGATTTCATTGAGAGGAATAAAAAAATTGAAGAACAAAACAGCAAGCCCAACCTTCAATTAAAAATAGCAACATTGAAAGTTTGTCATGCTGTCATGAATGTCAGACAATTTGACGTTTTACTCCATATACATATACAATATACATCTCCATTTAGTCCATTACTCATTTTCATTTTATTCAAGCGAGTGTTTGCTTGTTATTGTCTTTAGAGAGATAAGTGTTTCTGTTTGGTTCTTTGATAGTTTCTCTACCTCGGTATTTATTTGTAAGTCATTCAAACAAATATATGCTGTAAATAATCCCTGGTTCACAATACAACATCATGCAACAAGAACACAAAGATGCTATTCGAAGTAACTTTACTTCGCTGGTGGAGCGAACTGACCTCGACTCGGTCGTTACAGCTCTGTATGAAAAAGGCGTATTCTCCGAGCAAATGATCGAACTGTACAAAGTAAGTGAAAGTATTGATGTGTCCTACGTTTCCAAATAACTGACCCAAGCAATGAGTCATAGTTATTTTATTTCATGTTTTCAGGAACCCCGGCTCAAAACTAATTTGTTACAATACGTAATGTGTGAATTTATTTAATATCTTATTAGATAATAATATTATCTAATATTATAATCGATCACTCATTCAGGGTATTATTGCGATTTCCCCGCCTTTGTAGTGCCTTGGCAATGTTTTGCCGACGCACGCACTGACGGCTTTGAGTCACTGTGGCGTATGAAATCTGCCTCGCTACTCTGCAGGCTGCATGGCAGTGCCAACACTATCCTGCAATTGATAGCCACCCGCCCAATTGATAGTCCGCTAGTATGGGTGATTGCAAACTGCACCCAATCTGTTGTAGTTATTAAATACTAACATAGGCTCTTTAGTTACTAACACTGGAGACCGCATTATAGTCTGAATTGAATTAAGATTAATTAATTAATACTGTTGGTATGCCTCATGTGCAATCAAACATTCTGATAGCTCAACCACTGGCAATAGTACTATGAGTGCTACTAACAAGGAAACCTCGCGAGGTGTCCCTCACCGATTTAGTTGCGGCTTTACTATAATAATCTACATGAAAAATGATGAGAAAGGTATTTTTTCTTTTTTGCTAACAAACGTTTTAAAGGGGTGAAAATCACCCTCAAAGTTCGTACCCCAAAATGATGGTTTGCAGTTTTCACATATTTGTAATAAAAGTTTTCCAAAATGACTTTAACCATTAAAAAGAGCATAAAAAATTATGAAAAATACCTTTATTCACGTATTTAAAAAAATTCATAACTCAGAAACTATTTATTATTTTTTAATGGGACCAAATTTTAAGTCTTATAAATATGTGAATAAAGGTATTTTTCATAATTTTTATGCTCTTTTTAATGGTTAAAGTCATTTTGGAAATTTTTTATTAGAAACTAGCGACCCGCCCCGGCTTCGCACGGGTGCAATGCTGATCACTACATAGTACATATAAAACAAAGTCGCTTCCCGCTGTCTGTCTGTCTCTATGCATGCTTAGATCTTGAAAACTACGCTACGGATTTTGATGCGGTTTTTTTTTTATAGATAAGAGTGATTCAAGATGAGGGTTTATATGTATAATACATGCATAATATAGTAGAGAAACACTAATAATTTTAGAGCCATTATTTCTCGTAAAAAGTATAGGATAAAAAATCGTTATTGTGGGTTATCCCTAAGAGATAGACATATACCATTGTGGATTCTTTTGTAGACCTTTTTAAGGTGTACAATACTGTAGTACATTATTTTGATCTATCTCGTAGGGCTCAGCCAGCGTTTGCAATGTAAGCGCCAAAAAGTGTTTATTTACGACATCACATTAGAAATCTCTAAAATTATCGGTGTTTCTCTACTATATTATGTATGTATTATACACATAAACCTTCCTCTTGAACCACTCTATCTATTAAAAAAAACCGCATCAAAATCCGTTGCGCAGTTTTAAAGATCTAAGCATACATAGGGACAGACAGCGGGAAGCGACTTTGTTTTATACTATGTAGTGATATGTGAAAACTGCAAATCAACCTTTTTGGGGTACGAACTTTGAGGGTGATTTTCACCCCCTTAAAATGTTTGTTAGCAAAAAAAAAAATACGTGTCCCATCATTTTTCATGTAGATTATTATAGTAAAGCCGAGACTAAATCGTTGAGGGACACCTCGCGAGGTTTCCTTGTAAGATGAATTAATAAAAGTCTTTGGTCAGTAGGTCGTCTTAGGGGCAGATTTAAGTTTTTTCCTAAACTTCATCACATTAGTTTAAGGTAGTGGAGTTCAGAGGGTTTTTGAGCAAGCATATGCAGGGCAAAACTTAATAACTGTGTAGGTGCGGCATGAGGAGAGAACACCGAAAATACGTATATATGAAAATTTTCACATAGGAGCCCCATGGTTAGGAGTTCACTCAGATTTCAAATGGGCCAAAAGTAAAGTGATCTTCAGAGCCATTGATTTTCTTATGATCCTGTGCGGCCTAACCCATAATGGTTTAAATATGCAAATCTGATGAAGAAATGTGGGCATTCCCTAAATCCGACGACTTTGAAAAACTCTGATTTGGGCCTTTTTTAAAGGATATTCAGGGTGAATGAAAGTAATTCTGTGCAAAATAGTGTTACATGTCTTGATACTGAATATACTATCTGCCGGATTGATAGAGCCCTTTGGCAAACATGACGAAATTTCATTCATTCAGAAAAGTACCCAGAAGTGGTCATAATTTTACATTGATCCTATGTGAAACTTTTCATATATATTTTAGGCGTCATGCCGCACCTACTCAGCTACTGAGCTACCTGTACCTACTTTCTGTTCAAATAAAGAACTATTCTATAACTCTATTCTATTCAACTTTTCGCCCTGCATATGCTTGCTCAAAAGACTCTGGGCTCCCCTAGTAGTACTACATGATGCAACATGTTTGAACTTGTATTAAAATATCTCAATCTTATTGATAACCTTATGTTTATTATAAGAAGATGCTACAGAAACACAAATAAAATATGCATTTATTTACAGAATACTGCTGAACTAGAAAGGGAACGTAAACGCAAGCTGTACATAAACATTATGCTTCGTGGACCTCTTGCATTTGGCCATCTTGTAGATGTGCTTGGCGAGTTGGGCTACTGGGACTTGGTGCGGGATCTAGACCCCAATAGCCCTTTCTCATTAACACCGCGAAATTTGAATTTGAATCCTATCCCTAGTAAGTTGTACAAAATCTTTTGTTAATTTACATGCATAAAGTTATTTTGGGGGATAACCAGAAACTTGATGTGATTGTGTGCTGTGGGACACATCAAGTTTCTATCCCCCAAATTAACAACAATTTCTTCAACCAAACTAACACTGAATCAGAATTCACTATTCAGTGTTAGTATGGTTGAAGAAATGACATGGCATTCTTGAAAATGACCCACAGGAAATATGTAATGATATTAACTTTAACAGACAATAGTAATGTAGCTTGTTTTTATTCTTCAGAACAAAAGCCTGTTCCAGCAGACAATGATGATTTCCATAGTCTCAGCACACTAAACAGAAACAAAGTTGACACAAATAAAAGTAAGTAATGTGAATTTCAGTAAAATATTATATGTATAGTACAATGCAGGCCTAAAGTTCTTGTTCGTGTTGCAGACAGCACACGAACGTCGCCACCACCGCCACCGCCACCGCTCACAGCCTCAGAGAACGATAACGCAGGCTGCGACGAAACAATGGTGCCACCATTTACTGTCATTAAGAGCAAAAAGTTCATGGAGGACGACAACACGAAAGGTTTGTGAAATTGTGACGCAACATCATCCAATATCGTGTCACTGACTCTGGCAGGGCCACCATCACGGATTTTAATTTTGAAAACGCAAAAAATTAGTCGCTAATTAGTCGAAATTAGTCGCCAAATATCAGAATTAGTCGGTCACTGGTTCAAAAGATATAAGGGTTTATAGGTGGCCCTGCCAGAGTCAGTGACACTCCAATATCACCTAAGAAACATTCACGGCTAATCTCTATTTAATTTTTTTTGGAATGGCAACTCGCAGTTCAACCTAGGAGGTTGTCGTCTGCTTAACCAGACTTTCTGCCGGACTTGCCAATGCTTAACTGCTAATCTCCATAGGCAAACCGCTTAACTGTGTCCTCGCCTGCGGTGTGTAGGACAAGAACGGGGACCGTGACCGCCATTCCCCCACGTTACCCTAAATCCCGCAGGCGGGGACTCAATTAAGTGGTTTGCCCATAGCAGTTAGCATTACATTTATGGCCGGACCCAATAACCCATTGACAGATAGCTACTGATGGTAGCCAGTATAATTATAATCACACAGATTGCTACTGATATAGATTATTGGGACGTTAAAACCAGAAATAATGGGTTGAAGAATAAGTTCGTAGCGTTTTGACAAAAAGTTTTATTTGAACAGAACCAATAATTGTCTCAATACATGAATCAACAATATAATCGCCGTTGCTGTTTACGACCTGCTCCTCAACCAATTCATTGATCCCTTCCTGCCAAAAATCGCTCGGCTTGGTGTCAAAGAAGTTGTTGAGCCATATTTTCAGATCGTCTTCGTTGTTGACGCCTTTCAATTCGTTTGACATTGAGCGGAACAGGTAGTAATCGGTTGGCGCCAGATCTGGAGAGTATGGCGTATGTTGAAGAACCTCCCAATCGAGCTCTTGGAGTGCGACTTTGACGACTTGAGCAATATTGGGTGTGGCGTTATCGTGAAGGAGAATGATTTGGCCTTGTTGATCGGGTCTCTTCAGCTGAAATGCCTCATTTACGCGGCGCAGTTGGGCAATATAAATTTCGCGGGCTGCTTCGGCGGCTTTTAGACCTCGATAAAAAGGAAAGAAAAGCAGATGTCGAAAATGCTGATTTTTACCTCCTGGATACTCCATGTCTAAACTTGAAAAGTAAAAGATTTTGAAACAATGATTACCACAGTTTTATAGATCACAAAGAGCTCTTTCGAATAAATGTAAACACTTCGTCAAATAGTGAACACATCGTATTAGAACAAAAGAAAATATAAAACGCTACGAACTTATTCCTCAACCCAATAGATAGGTTTTTCTACCTCCAGTATGAAAAAACTGGTGATAGATGGGTAATTGGGTTCGGCCGTTATAGTATAGGCAATCTAATGTTAGGTAAACCCGCAGCGAGTTTAGTCAACTGCGATTTCAAAATCTCAAGTCCACACACAGATTTTGGTCTCTGGCGTCAGTTAAATACTGTCGCTGCGTGTGTACCTTGCTTAAGCTTTGGGTAAAGTCGTAATTTGATGTCGGTATCATAAACACTACAATATGTTTGTTTACTCGTCAAATTCCACAGTTGCCTTGTTACAGACTTAAAACTATATCGGACGCGCGGACGCAACCGGGGCATGTTGCTGGACTTTACATACTCAGAGTTTAAAAATGAGATCGAAACGAAACGTAACGGCAGCGCTGTGGACAGCAACAACCTCAAGTACCTGTTCCATGAGCTCGGCCTGCGCAGGCTCGGCTACCTCAACCTTACTAGGAATGTAAGTGCTCATCAGATCCTTTCTGTTTACCTTAATCTTATCGTTCAGTCAGTCTCACTCTCTGTCAGTTGCTCAGTTTCGTGTCTCATGCTTGTTTAAAAAAGGACAATGGATGAAGCTGTAAGGTCCCCATACCCAAAAAAACATGACTGACTTTTTCTGGGTATGGGGCCCAAAAAATAAAATGTACTGTCGCATTATGAAGTATGTCTGTATTTTATGCCCTCAGGGAGTAGTTTAATGAATCCTAGGAAAGCATGTCTGAATTCACTTGTAGAAAAAAAATGTGAGGAAGTAAGATTTATATTAATCTTTTCCTATCTGACTGCTCTGATAAGAAAGGCCGAAACGAATTGGGAGGTCATAGTCTCTTTTAAAGTCCAGATATTATCAATAATATTCAGTTTAAAACCACAAATGTATATTGAACAATTTTAAGATCAAGCTACAACTCTCTTTCGGATTGTGTTATAAATATTTAAAAAAAATTGATCTGCATACATTATTGCACAATGTTTCAATATCATTTAAAACACAATCTATCTAAAATATCTGTCGCCACCAACTGGTTTAATTAGCCATTCAGTTAACTACCTAGCCTTTTAACTAAACGGTGCCGTTCAACTAGCGGCCTGAATGATATTCAGCCAATGCGTCTAATACCTACAACATTTAATGAACTAGCTGGCTGATGCTTAGGCCGTTTATATTATAGGGTGAATAATCATTTTAACAACTGTTATTTAACATTAGGGAGCTTCTTATGATCAGTTGAAAATAATAACGGGCAGTCATTTTATTTTTCGGTGGTTGTTGTATTAAAACATGAACCGTAAAATGAAAAAAAAAATGGAATGAAAATGTAAATGGTAAGTGCATGCGATGTTGGAATGGGCAGTTAGGTAAATAGTTCAGTACCTCATAGGCTAGGTTGGAACTGTCATAACCACGCGCGCAGTAAGTAAGCCAGGCCACCCCGACCAAATAGGTTAGGGTGCGTTTCCACAGAAGCGGAGTTGGGCGGAGCGGAGCGGAGACGTGTAGGAATCGTCCAATCACAGACGAGACGAGTGACGCGATGAGGATTTCAACCATTGTGATTAGTCGATTCCTGCACGTCTCTGCTCCGCTTCGCCCAGCTCCGCTTCTGTGGAAACGCACCCTTAGGTTAGAACTGTGAACAAACGCGCGCTAGCCGAGCGAACGCAGCGAGCGGTGCCACGGCAGCGGCCGGCGAGCGCTACTTCCAAGTTAGATTTCTTCCCGACTATTTCTTATTTGTTAACTGCCCACACGTAACTGCCCGTAAGTCATTTTACTGCTAAATATTATTTACTCACGCATTTCAATATTTGTTATGAACTTCTGATTATGAATCATTTTTTTATACAATAAACAACCTGCCGCTTAAAGTCAATCACCAATCACCAATTTATATGTCTGGGCAAGGCAAGTAATTAAGCAATAGCGATCAAAGTCATTTGCCTAGCTGTTTGATTGAATGGCTGAATAGCATTCAGGCCGCTATTTGAACGACGCCGTTTAGTTAAAAGGCTAGACAGTTAACTGAAAGGCTGATTAAGCTAGTTGGCTGCGACATATCTATACTAATACTAATAATAAAGCTGAAGAATGCGCTAATCTCTGGAACTACCCGTCGGATTTGAAATAATCTTATAGCATTTGATAGCCCAATTCTTGAGGAAGGCAATTTAACATGACGCCATCACCCTTAGGAGAAAGGGGCTTGTGGCTAAGTAACTACAGCCGCACGGGTCGATCGATCAGGTTAAGCTACGCTTGCCACGGTTGGTTTGTGGATGGGCGACCATCTTTACATACCAAGACCCCTCCGTGCCTCGGAAAGCACGTTAAGCCGTTGGTGCCGGCTGTCATTCGTGCATCTTTGACACTCGTTTCGGGTAGTCAGAAGCCCGAAAGTCTGACAACCAGTTTTACCAAGGGGTATCGTATTACCCAGTAACTGGGTTGTGGAGGTCAGATAGGCAGTCGCTCCATGTAGAATACTGGTATTCAGCTGCATCCGGTTAGACTGGAAGCCGACTCCAACATAGTTGGGAAAAGGCATATGATGAAGGGGTGGTTCCATGTTATTGTTAAGGCACGCCTTAGGGAGCTTGTTGCGCCGCTGCTCCTCCCTAACTTAAGCAATAGAAAATCGTGAAGGTTGTACCCAATTACATTTGCTTTAAAAGTGAATGCTAAATATGAATTTTGGTCACTTATCTTTGCTGAAATGCTGACGTTCGTATCCTGGCTGTTACAGGAGACTGTCGAGACCCTGAAGTCTCTGAACAGCGTACTGGTGGACATCGAGAGCGTGTTCATCGTGGTGTCGTCGCACGGCTACGAGCGCGCGAACTCCTCCGACCTGAGCGTGCGCTGCCAGGACGGCCAGCTGATTTCGCTGTACGAGATCATAGATTACTTCAACAACAGCAACATGCCCGCACTCATCGGCGTGCCCAAGGTCTTCATTTTCCAGATGTGCAGGTCAGTAACAAAAGTACCAAGTATTGATCCTCCTGGGTGCGATATTGTGCTAAAGGTGCGACTAGGTTGTGGTGTGGGCACGGGACTTGGATTACGTACGTTCATTGATCGCCCATCGATCATCTCATGTAATAGTTTCCCTTATTATTATTATTATTATTTATAAAATAGAAGAAGTGTGTCCTATGATCTAAAAAACGACCATGAGCGAGTCGGGAAAAGGCCCGAAGTGTAAACCAACCTACGTTAGTGACTGTGTGGTAGGCCACACTCGCGTCAGTGGTAACAACCAGTAAGCCTCTTATTCTATTGAAAATTCGTTTTCCGCTAGGCCAGCTCAAGGTCAATGTGTCAAGGCATATTTGCCAAGCAGCGCCTGCGCAACATGAACAATAATGCATCTGAATAACAGAGGCAGCAGCGACGACTACACGAGGCGCTTGGAGCCCGAGGAGGCTCCGCCACACATGACCATGCCGCAGGGCGACGCCTCCGTGGAGCTGGACGGCCGGCCAGAGGCGCCCGGCGCGCAGGCCCCCTACCGCGGCACCACCCGGCTGCAGGAGAAGCCGCTCTACTCTGATATACTCATCGCGCACTCCACGCTACCCGGTTAGTCCCAAACTCAAAGCATTTATTTCAATTTAAACTGCATATACCGAACCCACTATGACTACATACGTCGTGTGATCTGGGTTTTTAGTTTGCTCGCTTGCGTTGCGATGTCGTAAGTAACAATGGCTGAATGTTTCTTGCGTGACCGATCGTGTGCTTCTCGCATCTAGCGGATTCCTGCAGCCTTCACAAGCTCTTCGGTTCACCTTATGGAAGTACTTCCAACGATGCGCATTCCGGTATGCGGTCGCCTCTCCAGAACCTTGTCCCATCGGCCATCCGTTCTGCGAGTATTGTGCCTGATCACTGCAACTTCAATTTGGCTTCTAATGAGGCCTATTGTGAGAGAGTACGTTTCAGTTCCATAGGTCGTCACTGGCAACACGCACTGGTCAAAGATTTTCGTCTTGAGACACTGCGGTATGTGGGACGAGTAGATATTGCGTAGCTTCCCGAACGCTGCCCAGCTGAGTAAGATTTTCTCGAAGTTGGACCTAACTGGTAAATATAATCGTCAACAACTACGAGTGTAAAGTGCAGTGTCTCCGATCTCCATAAAAGTGGGTGGTAATTGATATGACCGCTGTTTTGTCCATGTTTATTTTGAGACCCATTCTTTCGGAAGCTCTACTCTGCTCTACTGAGGCCATCGAGCATTGTACTGAGGTTCACCGTAGCCTCAGCCATGACTACTGTATCGTCGGCAAACCGAAGGTGAGTGATGTACTCTTCATTGATGGTCATGCCTAGCCTTCCCAAGTCTAGAATCTTAAAGACATCCTTCAGTGCAGCGGTGAACAGTTTCGGAGAGATAGCGATCCCGGGCCTCAAACCTCGCTGCAGAAGGAGAGGTGCGTGCATGAAAATGTCAAGGTGTGCGATTTTATGGCTCTCAAGTGTAGTTTCGCATAGTGTCGGGTCAATCTAGCATTTGAGTCGTCTCAGATTAGCAACGGAGTTAGTGGTTGACGTGTACCACTGCGCATATATCCCTGGAGCCCTTGTTTCGCTGTATCGCGTTTTTAATACGTTCAATATTAAAGCAGTGAAAGTCGTTTTTCAAGGACTTCGAGTCTTTTGAGCTGCTGGTACTTACTTACACGTATCAGCTGAAGACTGCAGGATCATCTCGCGCCTCTCCTCCACTTGAGAGTAGAATCGGAGAGCTTCTTATTTCTATTTTTACGACGGGTCTTATAGACCTTCTTCTTAGACCCGACCGTATGGCCAGTTTCCACGATCCCATCGTTCGTCTGATCATATGGAAGATGAACCTTTTTAATTATGTAATCATAATAATTAATGTTTCTTTAATTTGATTTTTTATGTTTTTTCATACACACATAGACATATAATTGTTGTGCATTCATGAAGTAGTTGAACTACTTCATGAATGCACAACAATTAACATTCTTCATAATGCTATAATTAGCTTTGTGTCTGGGTACGAGCTTACCCATTCTCCTTTTGTCTAATAATCCTGGGCTACTAGTTACATGACTAATGTTGAGTTTATAATCATATGTGAGAACAATCAGAATTTTCTTCCTCTCCCTATCAGCTAGTCATACAAAGAATAATATTTGATCGTTCGTAGGTCTGGTGGCCCACCGCGACGGCAAGCGGGGCTCCTGGTACATCCAGGCCCTGTGCGAGGTGTTCGCCGAGCGCGCACACGACTGCCATGTGGAGAAGTTGTTCACGCTTGTGGACAAGCGCATGCAGTCCAAGTTCCACCGGCAGACCTCCTCGGTGGACCGCTGGGGCTTCAACAAGCGCCTCTACCTGCACCCCGGTCTCTATGAGCCCTGAACCAATGAATAAGCCCCGTTCGGGTATTGCGTAAGAAGTTCTAAGAAGAAGGTTAAGGGCTTAGGGAAAGTGATGTGACCTGTTGAAGGGTTAGCTCAATGTTGGAATCGTGGTGGGTTTGTACTTTGTAGTCAGTTGTATGTTAATTTATTCATAATACCTCTAATCGCTCCATATCCATTCAGCCGTAATGGCTTTATTCTAACTGCCGAGAATTATTGCATTTATTTATCAGTGAAACTAAGATACTTGCTGGGATGAATATGTCTGTGGTCTGGTGGCTTGGAGGAGGCGGAATCTGTCTGAACTTCTTACGTAATATGAGTATTGTACCTGTACGATACTGCTTTGAACCCGGCTCAATTCGTATGTAATTAGTTTTATAGTGTAATAATTAAGCAATACAAGTGTGCCTACACCATCCAGCCACAACATTCCAGGGTAGGCACGATGTGTCACATATCAAAGGAAGGTTGCGCACAGTTATACGTCTAAGAATAGTGCCAAATAAGTAGTCAATACCCTACGGTTGTACAGTGTAATGATTAATACTAGCAATAATGAAATGTTAAGTATGATTAAATCAACGAAAACTTTTATAAATGGGACATGGCGTTGGTTGATATCTTTGTCCATTATTATTTTAATATATTTTTGCTTTATCTTTTCGGTCTTACTTTTGAGGACTGCACCGCCGTCCCAAAATAATATGATAGACGTGATTCTTTTATAAGTGTCTATTATATTTTGTAAACCAATTTAAACGAGTATGACAATATTATATAATCTAATCAAGTATTTATAGAGCCAGCCGTAGCCCACACTGCCAGGTTACACAAAGTTTTAATTTTCATCTCGCCCACTTGATTGAATTAATAATTTATTTTTTAGGAAGCGTCTTTATTAACTAATAATCTCTTCTTTGTCTTCCGAAATGTTAGGGGTGCTACACCACACTTGTTCGAGTCGGCATGATTTGCCACAGCTGGGCGGCAAAATATATATTCGATTTCGCCGCCAGGTCATGCCGAGCCGATCAAGTGTACCCTTTACTATATAAACAATCGCGGCAAGCTCACTTAAATGTCTACCCCAACGTTCCTTATTTGCATTTATTGTCTGTTTATGCCGGGGCTCATGCTCATGATCAAATCTGTTTATTTAGGCGAACAATATATTTATTAACCTTATAAGATAATGACGTGATAATGTAATCTGCAAATATTGGATTTATCAGACCGCATCCTAAGTGCTCATACACACGAGGGACACGCGTCACCGGCAGAGGCAACTGCGCGTGTCGCGGGCTACCGTCGACAACATGCCGTTCGTGTATTTGAGCACTGTACTCAAACACAGCCGACACTCGAACGCGTTGTATAATGTTGTCAACGGCTGCAGTTGCCTCTGCCTTTGACGGGTTTCGCTCGTGTGTATGCACACTAACTGAAAGCGAACGTCGCGCTCTTTTATATGAATATGACATACTCGCGCGATCAATCAGACGCGTTTGTACACACGGGGACACATCCAGTTTTAGCTAACCCGCATGGTATAGGTTTTTCGTACACACGTCAGCTTATACTGGTTATGTATAGCTTGATGTGTAGCTGTGCGTACGTCAACTCATACAAATGATCGCGACGATTGGTTTCCCTTAGGACAGCGTCAGTGTCATGCAGGTATAGTAGGTGGTCTGCCTGACGCCCCGAGGGTGCTCGATAATGTTGCACTTTATGATAACTATGTGCTAATATGTAATAATATGTTATGAAGTTTTGATGAATGTCTGTTATTTCTAATAATGTATTGTATAAATGACAAATTGTGATAAGCGTAGCCAATGCAAGTTCTTGGGAAAAAACTGATATTTTTCCAAGTACCTACGTAATTGACTAAGAACTCATATTTTAAGAAATATTGTACTATTTTTTTTTTTTACAAAATAAAACTTATATTTTTATTGCTCATAGTTTTAATACACCACATCACATACAAAAATAGATAGAAATATTGATAGCACTAGAGCGATACTGTCTAAACGCCGCGCTAATTTAATTACATGGCGGACATATTTTATAAAAAATATATAGCAAGTGTTACTATGTGCACAAATGTTGACAGATTTACAGAAATAAAGAGCATGAGGACAAGCTCCCAATGTACTTCCTTAGGTACACAGGTAGGACAATTTATTTAGAAAATGGGTGTCAAAAAACTTCGATTTTAAATGATGACCTTTTGTTTACACTATCACTTCTGTAGATCAGTTTACATTCACTGGTTCACTGTTAGCAAATACATTTCTCGTTAAGAAACTGTTTCTATTAAATGTATTTTAAAATCTTTA
Source organism: Eremobia ochroleuca (assembly GCA_949629135.1). Lineage (NCBI taxonomy): Eukaryota > Metazoa > Arthropoda > Insecta > Lepidoptera > Noctuidae > Eremobia > Eremobia ochroleuca. Next base: position 902,135 of record OX451396.1, on the reverse strand, counting down.
TTGGACTTCAAAATAGTACTTGTACCATCCAATGTATAAGACAGCACTTGAGTACGTCGTTGAAGAACGTTTATCAATACGGGCCTTAGTCACATTAGTAGTCACAGAAGTATGGAAGCTTGAGTTGTATTAAGTATATTTTAAATAAACTTTGCTCACGAGACATTTTACAACGCATTCATATCATCGCTACAAATATAGCGCAAAAAACATAACTGTATTCTGAAAAAAATAATTAAGTAACAACAAGTTATATTTAACCCCTCAACACTTACATTACAGCAAAAAAAGGTCGCATTTTACTCTTAATATCAAAGGTTGGAAAAGTT
>OX451396.1:868600-901606 GCA_949629135.1 Eremobia ochroleuca | reverse complement strand
CACTTACCACTTAGTCGCTGGCAGATAGATCGCTGCGCTCCGTTTCATTTACGGTAAGTAAGAAAGAGATAGATGCGCGTGTACAGACGAGCTGCTTAGAACGAGTTGCCCGTCACGTAAAGGGTCAGCGCAGACAGAGAGGAATAATCCCCGCACGGTCTCGGGTATTTTCTTTACGGATCGCGTATGTTCGAGCTTGCGCGCGACCTCGCGAGCCTGCGCGAGTAAACCGTTAAACAAACTGTATCTGTTCATAATATTGAATAAATAGGTATTTGTAACATTTTCTGAAAGTACAATAATTTTAAGGTAATAAATCATTTTATATTTCGACAACAGAAGTTTTATTATTCTAACCTAAATTAAGATAAAATAAAAACTCAACCCGTCCATACCCACAACACAACACTCACAATCACCTCAAAATACACACAAACACAACACACATCAAACGAACTTTTTGAAAATTCATTTTTATAAAATAAAATTAGATTACAATTGACAATACGTTTTCAACGTTTTAGTATTTTAAACATTTTACTAAAGGTACGATATTTTTTTATTATTCTAACATTAATTAGAGGTTAACATTGTAAACTGGTAAAACAGTTGCATGCGACTGTACATCTTGACACCAAATAGACCAAGAGCAAGGTTTAATGTTTTCGAAGAAGTTTAAGCCACTCTAAACTAGTAATTAAAAACATAAAAACATGAATTTAATTGAGAATTTATATCTCTGGGACATTTCTAAAGACTTTAGACCGATAAAACTAAAAGTATATTACACATATTAATAGAAATATTTTTTCTTGGTAATTTTTCGTGAACTCTTCGATCTAGCTCTTGGACTATACCTTACTAATTGAACTCATTATATCTCCTAAACTAAGACCCGACTAAATCTGTAACTTGGCGACTGATTCCGAATAATTGGCGACTAAATATGGGAGAAAACAGATCTTCGCTAGGTGTCCTAGTTTTTGAGATATAAATGTGGCCCTGCTGGGGAGACTCTCTCCAGCAGGGCCACCTATAAACCCTTATATCTTTTGAACCAGTGACCGACTAATTCTGATATTTGGCGACTAATTCCGACTAATTGGCGACTAAATATGGGAGAAAACAGATCTTCGCTAGGTGCCCTAGTTTTTGAGATATAAATTTGGCCCTGCTGGGGAGAGTCTCTCCAGCAGGGCCACCTATAAACCCTTATATCTTTTGAACCAGTGACCGACTAATTCTGATATTTGGCGACTAATTTCGACTAATTAGCGACTAATTTTTGGAGTTTTCAAAATTAAAATCCCTGACGGTGGCCCTGCCAGAGTCAGTGACACTCCAATATCACCTAAGAAACATTCACGGCTAATCTCTATTTAATTTTTTTTGGAATGGCAACTCGCAGTTCAACCTAGGAGGTTGTCGTCTGCTTAACCAGACTTTCTGCCGGACTTGCCAATGCTTAACTGCTAATCTCCATAGGCAAACCGCTTAACTGTGTCCTCGCCTGCGGTGTGTAGGACAAGAACGGGGACCGTGACCGCCATTCCCCCACGTTACCCTAAATCCCGCAGGCGGGGACTCAATTAAGTGGTTTGCCCATAGCAGTTAGCATTACATTTATGGCCGGACCCAATAACCCATTGACAGATAGCTACTGATGGTAGCCAGTATAATTATAATCACACAGATTGCTACTGATATAGATTATTGGGACGTTAAAACCAGAAATAATGGGTTGAAGAATAAGTTCGTAGCGTTTTGACAAAAAGTTTTATTTGAACAGAACCAATAATTGTCTCAATACATGAATCAACAATATAATCGCCGTTGCTGTTTACGACCTGCTCCTCAACCAATTCATTGATCCCTTCCTGCCAAAAATCGCTCGGCTTGGTGTCAAAGAAGTTGTTGAGCCATATTTTCAGATCGTCTTCGTTGTTGACGCCTTTCAATTCGTTTGACATTGAGCGGAACAGGTAGTAATCGGTTGGCGCCAGATCTGGAGAGTATGGCGTATGTTGAAGAACCTCCCAATCGAGCTCTTGGAGTGCGACTTTGACGACTTGAGCAATATTGGGTGTGGCGTTATCGTGAAGGAGAATGATTTGGCCTTGTTGATCGGGTCTCTTCAGCTGAAATGCCTCATTTACGCGGCGCAGTTGGGCAATATAAATTTCGCGGGCTGCTTCGGCGGCTTTTAGACCTCGATAAAAAGGAAAGAAAAGCAGATGTCGAAAATGCTGATTTTTACCTCCTGGATACTCCATGTCTAAACTTGAAAAGTAAAAGATTTTGAAACAATGATTACCACAGTTTTATAGATCACAAAGAGCTCTTTCGAATAAATGTAAACACTTCGTCAAATAGTGAACACATCGTATTAGAACAAAAGAAAATATAAAACGCTACGAACTTATTCCTCAACCCAATAGATAGGTTTTTCTACCTCCAGTATGAAAAAACTGGTGATAGATGGGTAATTGGGTTCGGCCGTTATAGTATAGGCAATCTAATGTTAGGTAAACCCGCAGCGAGTTTAGTCAACTGCGATTTCAAAATCTCAAGTCCACACACAGATTTTGGTCTCTGGCGTCAGTTAAATACTGTCGCTGCGTGTGTACCTTGCTTAAGCTTTGGGTAAAGTCGTAATTTGATGTCGGTATCATAAACACTACAATATGTTTGTTTACTCGTCAAATTCCACAGTTGCCTTGTTACAGACTTAAAACTATATCGGACGCGCGGACGCAACCGGGGCATGTTGCTGGACTTTACATACTCAGAGTTTAAAAATGAGATCGAAACGAAACGTAACGGCAGCGCTGTGGACAGCAACAACCTCAAGTACCTGTTCCATGAGCTCGGCCTGCGCAGGCTCGGCTACCTCAACCTTACTAGGAATGTAAGTGCTCATCAGATCCTTTCTGTTTACCTTAATCTTATCGTTCAGTCAGTCTCACTCTCTGTCAGTTGCTCAGTTTCGTGTCTCATGCTTGTTTAAAAAAGGACAATGGATGAAGCTGTAAGGTCCCCATACCCAAAAAAACATGACTGACTTTTTCTGGGTATGGGGCCCAAAAAATAAAATGTACTGTCGCATTATGAAGTATGTCTGTATTTTATGCCCTCAGGGAGTAGTTTAATGAATCCTAGGAAAGCATGTCTGAATTCACTTGTAGAAAAAAAATGTGAGGAAGTAAGATTTATATTAATCTTTTCCTATCTGACTGCTCTGATAAGAAAGGCCGAAACGAATTGGGAGGTCATAGTCTCTTTTAAAGTCCAGATATTATCAATAATATTCAGTTTAAAACCACAAATGTATATTGAACAATTTTAAGATCAAGCTACAACTCTCTTTCGGATTGTGTTATAAATATTTAAAAAAAATTGATCTGCATACATTATTGCACAATGTTTCAATATCATTTAAAACACAATCTATCTAAAATATCTGTCGCCACCAACTGGTTTAATTAGCCATTCAGTTAACTACCTAGCCTTTTAACTAAACGGTGCCGTTCAACTAGCGGCCTGAATGATATTCAGCCAATGCGTCTAATACCTACAACATTTAATGAACTAGCTGGCTGATGCTTAGGCCGTTTATATTATAGGGTGAATAATCATTTTAACAACTGTTATTTAACATTAGGGAGCTTCTTATGATCAGTTGAAAATAATAACGGGCAGTCATTTTATTTTTCGGTGGTTGTTGTATTAAAACATGAACCGTAAAATGAAAAAAAAAATGGAATGAAAATGTAAATGGTAAGTGCATGCGATGTTGGAATGGGCAGTTAGGTAAATAGTTCAGTACCTCATAGGCTAGGTTGGAACTGTCATAACCACGCGCGCAGTAAGTAAGCCAGGCCACCCCGACCAAATAGGTTAGGGTGCGTTTCCACAGAAGCGGAGTTGGGCGGAGCGGAGCGGAGACGTGTAGGAATCGTCCAATCACAGACGAGACGAGTGACGCGATGAGGATTTCAACCATTGTGATTAGTCGATTCCTGCACGTCTCTGCTCCGCTTCGCCCAGCTCCGCTTCTGTGGAAACGCACCCTTAGGTTAGAACTGTGAACAAACGCGCGCTAGCCGAGCGAACGCAGCGAGCGGTGCCACGGCAGCGGCCGGCGAGCGCTACTTCCAAGTTAGATTTCTTCCCGACTATTTCTTATTTGTTAACTGCCCACACGTAACTGCCCGTAAGTCATTTTACTGCTAAATATTATTTACTCACGCATTTCAATATTTGTTATGAACTTCTGATTATGAATCATTTTTTTATACAATAAACAACCTGCCGCTTAAAGTCAATCACCAATCACCAATTTATATGTCTGGGCAAGGCAAGTAATTAAGCAATAGCGATCAAAGTCATTTGCCTAGCTGTTTGATTGAATGGCTGAATAGCATTCAGGCCGCTATTTGAACGACGCCGTTTAGTTAAAAGGCTAGACAGTTAACTGAAAGGCTGATTAAGCTAGTTGGCTGCGACATATCTATACTAATACTAATAATAAAGCTGAAGAATGCGCTAATCTCTGGAACTACCCGTCGGATTTGAAATAATCTTATAGCATTTGATAGCCCAATTCTTGAGGAAGGCAATTTAACATGACGCCATCACCCTTAGGAGAAAGGGGCTTGTGGCTAAGTAACTACAGCCGCACGGGTCGATCGATCAGGTTAAGCTACGCTTGCCACGGTTGGTTTGTGGATGGGCGACCATCTTTACATACCAAGACCCCTCCGTGCCTCGGAAAGCACGTTAAGCCGTTGGTGCCGGCTGTCATTCGTGCATCTTTGACACTCGTTTCGGGTAGTCAGAAGCCCGAAAGTCTGACAACCAGTTTTACCAAGGGGTATCGTATTACCCAGTAACTGGGTTGTGGAGGTCAGATAGGCAGTCGCTCCATGTAGAATACTGGTATTCAGCTGCATCCGGTTAGACTGGAAGCCGACTCCAACATAGTTGGGAAAAGGCATATGATGAAGGGGTGGTTCCATGTTATTGTTAAGGCACGCCTTAGGGAGCTTGTTGCGCCGCTGCTCCTCCCTAACTTAAGCAATAGAAAATCGTGAAGGTTGTACCCAATTACATTTGCTTTAAAAGTGAATGCTAAATATGAATTTTGGTCACTTATCTTTGCTGAAATGCTGACGTTCGTATCCTGGCTGTTACAGGAGACTGTCGAGACCCTGAAGTCTCTGAACAGCGTACTGGTGGACATCGAGAGCGTGTTCATCGTGGTGTCGTCGCACGGCTACGAGCGCGCGAACTCCTCCGACCTGAGCGTGCGCTGCCAGGACGGCCAGCTGATTTCGCTGTACGAGATCATAGATTACTTCAACAACAGCAACATGCCCGCACTCATCGGCGTGCCCAAGGTCTTCATTTTCCAGATGTGCAGGTCAGTAACAAAAGTACCAAGTATTGATCCTCCTGGGTGCGATATTGTGCTAAAGGTGCGACTAGGTTGTGGTGTGGGCACGGGACTTGGATTACGTACGTTCATTGATCGCCCATCGATCATCTCATGTAATAGTTTCCCTTATTATTATTATTATTATTTATAAAATAGAAGAAGTGTGTCCTATGATCTAAAAAACGACCATGAGCGAGTCGGGAAAAGGCCCGAAGTGTAAACCAACCTACGTTAGTGACTGTGTGGTAGGCCACACTCGCGTCAGTGGTAACAACCAGTAAGCCTCTTATTCTATTGAAAATTCGTTTTCCGCTAGGCCAGCTCAAGGTCAATGTGTCAAGGCATATTTGCCAAGCAGCGCCTGCGCAACATGAACAATAATGCATCTGAATAACAGAGGCAGCAGCGACGACTACACGAGGCGCTTGGAGCCCGAGGAGGCTCCGCCACACATGACCATGCCGCAGGGCGACGCCTCCGTGGAGCTGGACGGCCGGCCAGAGGCGCCCGGCGCGCAGGCCCCCTACCGCGGCACCACCCGGCTGCAGGAGAAGCCGCTCTACTCTGATATACTCATCGCGCACTCCACGCTACCCGGTTAGTCCCAAACTCAAAGCATTTATTTCAATTTAAACTGCATATACCGAACCCACTATGACTACATACGTCGTGTGATCTGGGTTTTTAGTTTGCTCGCTTGCGTTGCGATGTCGTAAGTAACAATGGCTGAATGTTTCTTGCGTGACCGATCGTGTGCTTCTCGCATCTAGCGGATTCCTGCAGCCTTCACAAGCTCTTCGGTTCACCTTATGGAAGTACTTCCAACGATGCGCATTCCGGTATGCGGTCGCCTCTCCAGAACCTTGTCCCATCGGCCATCCGTTCTGCGAGTATTGTGCCTGATCACTGCAACTTCAATTTGGCTTCTAATGAGGCCTATTGTGAGAGAGTACGTTTCAGTTCCATAGGTCGTCACTGGCAACACGCACTGGTCAAAGATTTTCGTCTTGAGACACTGCGGTATGTGGGACGAGTAGATATTGCGTAGCTTCCCGAACGCTGCCCAGCTGAGTAAGATTTTCTCGAAGTTGGACCTAACTGGTAAATATAATCGTCAACAACTACGAGTGTAAAGTGCAGTGTCTCCGATCTCCATAAAAGTGGGTGGTAATTGATATGACCGCTGTTTTGTCCATGTTTATTTTGAGACCCATTCTTTCGGAAGCTCTACTCTGCTCTACTGAGGCCATCGAGCATTGTACTGAGGTTCACCGTAGCCTCAGCCATGACTACTGTATCGTCGGCAAACCGAAGGTGAGTGATGTACTCTTCATTGATGGTCATGCCTAGCCTTCCCAAGTCTAGAATCTTAAAGACATCCTTCAGTGCAGCGGTGAACAGTTTCGGAGAGATAGCGATCCCGGGCCTCAAACCTCGCTGCAGAAGGAGAGGTGCGTGCATGAAAATGTCAAGGTGTGCGATTTTATGGCTCTCAAGTGTAGTTTCGCATAGTGTCGGGTCAATCTAGCATTTGAGTCGTCTCAGATTAGCAACGGAGTTAGTGGTTGACGTGTACCACTGCGCATATATCCCTGGAGCCCTTGTTTCGCTGTATCGCGTTTTTAATACGTTCAATATTAAAGCAGTGAAAGTCGTTTTTCAAGGACTTCGAGTCTTTTGAGCTGCTGGTACTTACTTACACGTATCAGCTGAAGACTGCAGGATCATCTCGCGCCTCTCCTCCACTTGAGAGTAGAATCGGAGAGCTTCTTATTTCTATTTTTACGACGGGTCTTATAGACCTTCTTCTTAGACCCGACCGTATGGCCAGTTTCCACGATCCCATCGTTCGTCTGATCATATGGAAGATGAACCTTTTTAATTATGTAATCATAATAATTAATGTTTCTTTAATTTGATTTTTTATGTTTTTTCATACACACATAGACATATAATTGTTGTGCATTCATGAAGTAGTTGAACTACTTCATGAATGCACAACAATTAACATTCTTCATAATGCTATAATTAGCTTTGTGTCTGGGTACGAGCTTACCCATTCTCCTTTTGTCTAATAATCCTGGGCTACTAGTTACATGACTAATGTTGAGTTTATAATCATATGTGAGAACAATCAGAATTTTCTTCCTCTCCCTATCAGCTAGTCATACAAAGAATAATATTTGATCGTTCGTAGGTCTGGTGGCCCACCGCGACGGCAAGCGGGGCTCCTGGTACATCCAGGCCCTGTGCGAGGTGTTCGCCGAGCGCGCACACGACTGCCATGTGGAGAAGTTGTTCACGCTTGTGGACAAGCGCATGCAGTCCAAGTTCCACCGGCAGACCTCCTCGGTGGACCGCTGGGGCTTCAACAAGCGCCTCTACCTGCACCCCGGTCTCTATGAGCCCTGAACCAATGAATAAGCCCCGTTCGGGTATTGCGTAAGAAGTTCTAAGAAGAAGGTTAAGGGCTTAGGGAAAGTGATGTGACCTGTTGAAGGGTTAGCTCAATGTTGGAATCGTGGTGGGTTTGTACTTTGTAGTCAGTTGTATGTTAATTTATTCATAATACCTCTAATCGCTCCATATCCATTCAGCCGTAATGGCTTTATTCTAACTGCCGAGAATTATTGCATTTATTTATCAGTGAAACTAAGATACTTGCTGGGATGAATATGTCTGTGGTCTGGTGGCTTGGAGGAGGCGGAATCTGTCTGAACTTCTTACGTAATATGAGTATTGTACCTGTACGATACTGCTTTGAACCCGGCTCAATTCGTATGTAATTAGTTTTATAGTGTAATAATTAAGCAATACAAGTGTGCCTACACCATCCAGCCACAACATTCCAGGGTAGGCACGATGTGTCACATATCAAAGGAAGGTTGCGCACAGTTATACGTCTAAGAATAGTGCCAAATAAGTAGTCAATACCCTACGGTTGTACAGTGTAATGATTAATACTAGCAATAATGAAATGTTAAGTATGATTAAATCAACGAAAACTTTTATAAATGGGACATGGCGTTGGTTGATATCTTTGTCCATTATTATTTTAATATATTTTTGCTTTATCTTTTCGGTCTTACTTTTGAGGACTGCACCGCCGTCCCAAAATAATATGATAGACGTGATTCTTTTATAAGTGTCTATTATATTTTGTAAACCAATTTAAACGAGTATGACAATATTATATAATCTAATCAAGTATTTATAGAGCCAGCCGTAGCCCACACTGCCAGGTTACACAAAGTTTTAATTTTCATCTCGCCCACTTGATTGAATTAATAATTTATTTTTTAGGAAGCGTCTTTATTAACTAATAATCTCTTCTTTGTCTTCCGAAATGTTAGGGGTGCTACACCACACTTGTTCGAGTCGGCATGATTTGCCACAGCTGGGCGGCAAAATATATATTCGATTTCGCCGCCAGGTCATGCCGAGCCGATCAAGTGTACCCTTTACTATATAAACAATCGCGGCAAGCTCACTTAAATGTCTACCCCAACGTTCCTTATTTGCATTTATTGTCTGTTTATGCCGGGGCTCATGCTCATGATCAAATCTGTTTATTTAGGCGAACAATATATTTATTAACCTTATAAGATAATGACGTGATAATGTAATCTGCAAATATTGGATTTATCAGACCGCATCCTAAGTGCTCATACACACGAGGGACACGCGTCACCGGCAGAGGCAACTGCGCGTGTCGCGGGCTACCGTCGACAACATGCCGTTCGTGTATTTGAGCACTGTACTCAAACACAGCCGACACTCGAACGCGTTGTATAATGTTGTCAACGGCTGCAGTTGCCTCTGCCTTTGACGGGTTTCGCTCGTGTGTATGCACACTAACTGAAAGCGAACGTCGCGCTCTTTTATATGAATATGACATACTCGCGCGATCAATCAGACGCGTTTGTACACACGGGGACACATCCAGTTTTAGCTAACCCGCATGGTATAGGTTTTTCGTACACACGTCAGCTTATACTGGTTATGTATAGCTTGATGTGTAGCTGTGCGTACGTCAACTCATACAAATGATCGCGACGATTGGTTTCCCTTAGGACAGCGTCAGTGTCATGCAGGTATAGTAGGTGGTCTGCCTGACGCCCCGAGGGTGCTCGATAATGTTGCACTTTATGATAACTATGTGCTAATATGTAATAATATGTTATGAAGTTTTGATGAATGTCTGTTATTTCTAATAATGTATTGTATAAATGACAAATTGTGATAAGCGTAGCCAATGCAAGTTCTTGGGAAAAAACTGATATTTTTCCAAGTACCTACGTAATTGACTAAGAACTCATATTTTAAGAAATATTGTACTATTTTTTTTTTTTACAAAATAAAACTTATATTTTTATTGCTCATAGTTTTAATACACCACATCACATACAAAAATAGATAGAAATATTGATAGCACTAGAGCGATACTGTCTAAACGCCGCGCTAATTTAATTACATGGCGGACATATTTTATAAAAAATATATAGCAAGTGTTACTATGTGCACAAATGTTGACAGATTTACAGAAATAAAGAGCATGAGGACAAGCTCCCAATGTACTTCCTTAGGTACACAGGTAGGACAATTTATTTAGAAAATGGGTGTCAAAAAACTTCGATTTTAAATGATGACCTTTTGTTTACACTATCACTTCTGTAGATCAGTTTACATTCACTGGTTCACTGTTAGCAAATACATTTCTCGTTAAGAAACTGTTTCTATTAAATGTATTTTAAAATCTTTATTGGACTTCAAAATAGTACTTGTACCATCCAATGTATAAGACAGCACTTGAGTACGTCGTTGAAGAACGTTTATCAATACGGGCCTTAGTCACATTAGTAGTCACAGAAGTATGGAAGCTTGAGTTGTATTAAGTATATTTTAAATAAACTTTGCTCACGAGACATTTTACAACGCATTCATATCATCGCTACAAATATAGCGCAAAAAACATAACTGTATTCTGAAAAAAATAATTAAGTAACAACAAGTTATATTTAACCCCTCAACACTTACATTACAGCAAAAAAAGGTCGCATTTTACTCTTAATATCAAAGGTTGGAAAAGTTCCTAATAATATAATATTGTAGGTGTTGTAAATTATCTTGTGAACCTGGCATCACTCGTTTTCCATATTATCAGCCTTGTTCATGAGCGCTCTACCGGTCCGACGCGGAGCCCACGAGCGCGCCCAGCTTGCTGAGGTTGAGCCACTGGCGCACGCAGCCGGCGCCGCAGCTCGGCTCCGCGCCCAGGTCTCGCGCCGCCAGCTCCGCGTACTCGCCCAGCTTGTCCAGCCAGCGCTGCATGGGGTCCACCAGCGAACTCTGGTACAGCCAGTTCAGCACCGACGTCGTGGACCACCACGGCTCTAGCGACTTCCAGTCGTACACCACGATCGCATCGTACCAGTTCCTCTTGCTGACCGTGCTGTCCTGGTACTTGGTCCACTTCGTACAACACTTGAAGCTTTCGGGAACTGTCTCTTCAGTGAGAATATCTAAAGTGGACTGGTCGAGAGTTGCATTGTTTGTGTAGGGGGTCAGTTCCGGTTGCAAACTGTGCGTTATAATATTTGTATCGAGCGAGGTGAGCGGAGCGAGCGGCGGGCGCGTGGCAACGTAGTGCAGCGCAGGTAGCCAGGCGTGCGACACGAGCAGCGTGGACGTGAGGAGCGTGACGACGCTGGTGAGGTAGGTGAGTGCCAGCGCGGCCGCGGCAGAGGCCAGGCCGCGCGCCAGCGGCGGCAGCAGGCCGACGTCGGCCGCGGCTGCCAGGTCCGCGTACGTGAAGAAGCCCCGCAGCTGCGCCTGCTTCAGTGCCACCTGCCGCTCCAGCCACACCAGCCCGGCCTCGAACGATTTATCACTTACAAACACATTCCAATCCTGTTCATAGAAAAAAAAAAATCAGAAGGGCAACTATTTTCTAGATGTTGGGACTCTGGAATGAAAGATATTATTTAGCTTTTAGACTTGTTCTACAGATTACTTACTATTGCGTTGAGGAACTCAATTTCCAGCTTCTTGAGTTGGTTGAGCTCTAGTCCACCGGAGGCGGCCCACTCGGAACATACCACGTCGTCGTCTTCTCCATCATCTTGCAAGAACTTATTGCCCACCATCTGAAAACAACACAAACTCGTTAGATCAGCCGCAAATAATTATGAAGGTGAAGTATTTTTCAGGGTACTTTTTCTAGTGTTATTCTCACCAGTGAAACAAGGAAGAGATCAGCGGGCGAGGCGTTGTGGATGTAGTCGGGGTTGCACGCGTTGAGGCGCTCGAGGTATAGGACGGCCAGCACGAGCGCGCACGGCGACACGCACGCACTGCGCGCGATTCCGGCCGCCGCGTCCGCGTGCAAGCGCCGCAGCGAGCGCCCGCGCTGTGACACCGACCACAGTTCACACGAGACTTCTGCAATGTCATGATATTGTCAATGTTGATGTCCGTTTTTTAGTATTTTATGTTTCAAACATAATTTGTATTTTATTGATTAAATGTGAAATATTTAAAACAGTTCAGTTTCTTTCTTTTGATAAGTTTTCTAAGATGTTCTCCAATGGTCATGCATGAAAGCGCTGCACATTGTGAAAACAATTGCATTCTGTAATTTTTGTGTTATGTTATTGCAGTTATGATTCATACCAGTGACGGGCAGGCTCAGACAGGGCAGTGTTGGCAGTTGCCCGTAGTACAGCGTCTTGGTGATACGCTTCAGGAACTCTTTGTGGTCACCCATGCTCTATGTTCAGAATAATTACATCTTAACTCCTTTACATTATCATGTATCCCCCCCTAACCTACATCCCTTCCCTAATATGTATCTAGGAGATGTATCTCTTGTATTTCGCATTTATCTCTTCTGGTTACATATTTTTATTATTTCTTCAGGATAACAAACAATTGCGCAATTTTTAATAAAATATAAAAGTATACAACGTGTACGTTAAATGCGCAAAACCTGAAAATAGTTTAATCAGAATAACGAGCAGAATCAATTGAAGCAGTTTTTAATATAGGTCACATTTTTCAAAAATATTCATTAAAAACTTTGCCGTGTCTATTTATTTATAGGTCAAGCCATCACATGCGCAAACCCGCCAAAATAGGTAAACAAACACAAATTTTTGTCGACTAATTTCTAACTAATTCGTAACCTAAGGGTTAGAAAGAGAAATGACGATCTGCACGGAGGCGGAGCGTGCGAAATACGTGAACAATAGTCATGTTTACTTCAGTCTGAGCGGCGGCGGCGCCAGCACATGCGTCACAGGTGTTATTTACTTATAGGCAAACCGCTTAATCGTGTCCTCGCCTGCGGGATATAGGGGCGCGGGGGTAGGACGAGAGCGGGGCGTCACAGTGGTTAATGTCACAGTGTGAAAAAGTGGTGATTTTTATTAGAAAATTTATTGATGACAACAAAATTATGTGAAACAACTATCTGTAGGTAACAAAATAAAATATTAGGTAACAAACATATGAACTATTTATTATATGAAAGATTTATGAAATTTATAAATCAATCACTTACGAGGGCCGTTCAATGTATTCTCGGTATCAGGGTGATTTACTAATGATGTGGGTAATTTGACTAATTAATTAATTAATGACATTATCTAAGGGTATAAAGGTAAATTCATATAGTTATGATCATTAGTTTGCTAGTTATCTTAGTCCACGACAACTGGAATGGCTAACGTGACAATGTTGAAGAATCGAGCACCGCGCTGTTATTAAATTCCTTACCAAACAAGGAAAAAGTCAAAAAACTATTCACGAAGAGATGGTGGCTGTTTACCAAGATTCTGCACCTTCGTTGCCTACGGTTCAAAAATGGTCAAGTGAATTTAAAAGGGGCAGAGAGCGTATCGAAGAAGACACTCGCTCGGGCGGCCCGATTACTGCCTCTACAAAAGAAAACCTGAAAAAAGTTGAGAAGCTTCTACTGGAGGATGCCCGAATGGAGATCAAAATGATAGCAGAGATGACCCACCTCTCTGTTGGTTCCGTGCACACTATTCATGACCTTCATGACCTTCTTTACCTTTCAAAAGTCAGTGCAAGAGAAGATGGGTGCTGCGAACGGCGCCTCAAAAGCAAGTGCGAATCGAGTGCTGTAGTAATTAGAGCTCTGTGGTGAAGTTCCATCAAGTACTTTCGATCGAATTGTTAGTGGAGGTGGAGATGGAAGGTGGGTTCATCATTATGACCCTGAAAGTAAGCAAAAGTCCATGCAGTGGCACAAGAAGGGTACTGCGCCCCCTAAGAAAATCAAAGTCATAACATTTTCCAATGATGAAGAACTCAAGGCGGACATAAATGCACATTTTTCAGAGAAAGAGGAAAGTTATTTGTTACACGTTATTGAAAAGTTAATTTCGAATTGTAATAAATGCATTGGGCTAATGCGGGATTACATTAAAAAATAAAAATGATTTTAATTGAATTTACGTTTTTTTTTTTCATGTCGATACGGAGAATACATTGTGCGCCCCTCGTATGCCCATACCAATACCACTGGAACTTGATTCTTCACTTTCGAAGCAGCCATCATCAAAATCATCTGAATGGTCCTGCACATTAATAATAAAATCAACAACATCATCTACAACTCTGTCACGTTTGTCGTATTCGTCCTCGACTTTCATTACATGGTTAATACAATGCTCCCACTTCTCTGCGGAATATCCAGCAAATAATAACTCCAACATATTTTTTTTGGTCCAAATTAGAGTCGATACTTTTTGTGCTAACTGCCCTTTAATATCATTCCAGACCAACTCAACTGGGTTTAGGTCTGGGTGGCAAGGAGGCAAACACAACACTTCATGTCCATTTCTTTTCAATAACTCATCAATTATGTAAATATTTTCTGTGAAATGGCTTTTAATTAATTTAAATAAGTCATCCTTTGTAAGTTTATCATCAAAAGGCATGTCATGCCATCGTAGCCAATCTTTCATAGCTGGCTTGGTAGAAGCCATAGTCGGCTTTTTCTCTTCTCCAACCGAATGATAAGCTGTGTTATCATGACAATGACAGAATTTGGTGGTATATTAGGCATGAGTTTTTCATTTACCTATCTATATCTAGGAACAAACACAAATTTGTTGTTCCTACAACAAGGCTCAAGAAAATAGGTGGCTCGTTTAGATGCCAATGTATACGTTTTTATAATAAACTTCCTAGCCACATTCAAGAACTAAGCATTAATAAATTAAAATCTTTTATAAAGCTAAAAGTATGCCAGAAAGCCTATTATACTGTAAAAGACTATATTGAGGAGAAAAAAGCTTGGGATTGAGCTGCTCCAATAGGTCTAGACAGTGAATGTTGTTTATTTTTTTATTTTATGCTGATTTACACTTTTTTTTTTTTTTTTTTTCTTTCTAAATATCTATTTATATACAGAATGACATGAACATTTACTGTTTAAAGTCTTATATTATTTTAATTATTGTGAATGTGAGGACTATGTGGGTCATTGTTTCCGTTTTAATCATGGTCTGGCACTTTGAGTGGTTTATGCGGTCTACACAAATGTCCTGTCCTTGGTATTACTCGTCGAATCGTTGAGCTCCTTAAGTTCTGAGTTGAGCTGCACGGTTACTGACGAATGCGTGCACTGACTGCACAGGTCCACTCAATCTGTGTGGTTCTTTCCTCAAAAGACCACTTCAGACACCAATCTACATAGTCCTCAAAGATCAAAGATTATGTCTGGATTTTTATATACACATTGACATTGATGAATTTTATATAAACAATGACATGGATATTTACTTTGTAAAGTATCTTATTTTTTATTATTATTATTGTGAGTGTGAAGACTATGTGGGTCATTTTTTTTTTTTCTGTTTTCCTTCTTAGTTAGTTTTAATCATGATCTGGCAGTTTGAGTAATTTATGCGGCCTACCCAAATGTCCTTTCATTGGTATTGTTCGTCGAATCGTAAGGCTCCTCAAGTTCTGAGTTGAGCTGCACGATTTTTGACAAATGCGTGCACTGACTGGACAGGTCCGCTCAATCTGTGTGGTTCTTTACTCAAAAGACCATTTCAGACACCAATCTACATGGTCTTCACATGATCTGACCAAGATTATGTCTGGACTTTAAAAGAGACTGTGACCTCTGAGTTTGTTTTGGCCTTTCTTCTCAGAGTAGTCAGATAGGAAACGCTGACCTCATCTAGTTTAAAAAAAATATGATTGACATGTAAAAGTGTTTGTACAAACCTACTTACAGAAAATAAATCATTTATCATTTATATTTAATGAAATTCACGAAATTCATAGAATCATGGTAATCACCTGTTTTACATTTGGATTTAAATATCACAAAGTGCTCCGTCTACAAATACAATCATCAAACAGTCAGCAAAAAAAAAAAAAACAGCTGTTCCCTACATTTATGTTCGTACGAGTCGTCAAAATGTAGGGAACAGCTGATTTCTTTTTCGCGATTTAGATTTGGTCCGATAGTAAAAGTTGTGTATAATGATGAGTAGAATCATGTGTTTAAGTATTGATCACTAATTACCAGCCCTATAAATATTGATACAGGTTTTTTTTTTGTTTTCTAAAATATTTGTATAGGTTATAAGCCATTTGGTTGCAGAGACTATTAATTTTATGTCTGAAGATATTTCAACTCTTCTTGATAGTGTAATCACATGTATAACTCTCACAAAGCGTCCGCAACTGTCAACATGTGCAATTGCTAACCACGTAGCAAGCAAACTGAGTTTTGACAAGAATGCTCCTGCCACCCGCACCTCTCCCGGTCCCCGTTCTCGACATACCCCTGCGCCCATATACCCCGCAGGAGTGGACTCAATTAAGCGGTTTGCCTATACGTGTGATAAGAATGGCAAAAAAAACAGTAATAAACCACATCAAACTTTTTATCAGTTTGTGCACTCCTTATCAGTGACACAAATTCTATTAATCTATCTATATTTTTGTTAACAAGACAAACAAATAACTACCTTGGTGGTCAATCTGTGATGTGACTGATGACATGAATAACATGTTAAAGAGCTTATTATTTTAGGTTAAATTACATTTTGTTTTCACATATAAATATATTTTGCATATTGTAAGAAGAGTGCATAGTTGCATAGGTACTCAAGTCAATTTGCGCAGTTTAACAAACAACACATTTGATATCACCGTGAGCGTAGAGCGTGCGAGTTGTACTAAGTTGGAAATGACAAAAACAATTGTTTTGATGAGTAAGTCATGCGGAACTTATAGCTGGTCAGGTGGATGAAACATTAATCATAGCGGGAACAAATTTACACCGTTTAGACAAGTGAATTTGCTCGATTTTGAAAGCCCCTATTGTAAAAGAAGGAATCATGCCTCGTAGGCGCCGATGTGCTCTGTGAATGAGTAGGCCACGACATGACCTCTTTCCGTACCTTGATCTTGGTCCTCGAACCCTCTCTTCTCCTTTTTGATATGTTCGACATATTCCCGGTAATTTTAATGGAATATTAAACTATTTTAACGATGGAATACAACTATTATAACGACAATTTACATAAATAATACCAGATTCTCCACGACGAAGAACCCTTTTTATTTTGTTTGGTGTTTCAGAGACACCACGTTGTGAATGCATTCAATGCATCATTTAAACATAAATATTGTAGTTATGCATATACCGAAACCTAATTAGTTAAAAAGAGATGTTCAATCATTGCTATGCACAAGAAATGAAAGTTATATCTGGAACGCAGTTTGATGTCATTTGTGAGGTGAAGGGTTACCTATTCCTATTAAAATTACCAAACAAAGATTTAAATCTTAGCCACCAAGTTACACTGCACTACACTACACTCCAGTGGCGCACTTAGCCATTTAGCCTATCGAGGGCCGATCTGGGGCAACAAACCAAAAAGAAGCCCCCTCCCCGTTCTTCTCAGTTTATGGTATGTATGTCTATTAAAATTTACTACTAACAGTTACTTTGTCGACTTTTTTGCAAAAAGGTTTGAGGAAAAAGTAAAAGCGAGCGAAGCGAGCTCGAAAATGTTAGCACCCTACATATACAATCTGAAACAGTGCAAAACTGTTAATGACATAACTAAAATCACAAATGACTTCAGTAGCTTATTATTAATTTTGGTTTGCCTTTTAAACTTCTCACAAAGTTTCAATTCAGTGATAACGACATCTGAATTATGCATTACCTACTATTATTTTAACATAACATACATACATAAACAGACTCATGCCTTATTCCCATGGGATTAGGAAGGAACTACAGAATAACAACATCACAAAACATAACATCACGCTAGGTAATCTCCTAGGGTGAAATGAGGGTGTAATAATGGGTACACTGCTGATCAAACTATAGAATTTGTCAAAAAATGATTAGATTACCGGGTGTCATATAAAAAAACACTTTACAATTTTGACACATATTGATAAATAATCCTCTTAGCCGAATCCTGGATCATCATCATCTGCCTAGCCTTTTCCCAACTATGTTGCGGTCGGCTTCCAGTCTAACCGGATGCAGCTGAATACCAGTATTTTGCTGAATTCTGGATGAACTCAATTTAAATTGCCTGATTTCGTCTCGCTAAGAAGAAGATGAAGATACATTCAATATTATTTATTAATTTAATCATAATCTCATCTTTTTTGGTAGTCCCGTGTTTAAGGGATAAACTTCAAAACTTGCAATCCTAAACTTGTACTTTCTTTTCATTTCATGATATGGATACGGGTCTTTTGATTTAAATAGCTGTTTATTAATCTGTACTCACTTGAAATACTTGAAAAAATACAAGGCAACACTAAAGAGCTCTAGTGACAGCTGTCAGCAGGCAAGGAAGACAATCGAACGCTTTTTCGTTCAGAGCGATTGCTTATTTGAACAAAAATATACGACAACATGAAATAATTAAATAGCGGCAATCGCATACATAATTTATTGTGTGTGCGGCATAACATTGTGTTAAAGTTAGTATGTGCGTACCTGTAATTTAAGGACGGGCGCGTGTGGGTTTGCGGTGACTCGTGTCATTGATATTGATTTCTTTTATTTTGTGAGCGAACAATTTCGAAAATGATTTAGCCGGATCATTGGTAGCTTCGGTCTGTTTGTTAAGCGTGAGAGTGGAGGAGACAATGTTTGGAGTAGAATGCAGTGTGTGATAATGTGCGGACAAAATGAAAACTAAAAGTTTTTTGCTGTTTTCGACGTCGGTGTTTGCAATAAGTATATTTCTGATAGTATTCCACTCCCAGCCACCGCAATCCATCCAGAGTATTGTCACGCAAACACACCAGCACATAAAAGATTTTCAGGTTTGTAAAATAGTAATACATGTTTCAAATAATTAGGTATCTGTTACAACTGTTTTTTTATTTTTATAAAAAATATTTTTCTTCTCAAAGAATTATATTAGGAAATATTATATTCAAAACGTGCCTTATAACATTTTGAAAATTAAACACAGCCTAATCAGTTTTATTTTAGTATTTATAATCTAAACTTGTAACACCTGTGATCTGTTGCACATTATTTATTTAATACTTCAAACAGGCATTTTCTACCAGTCTACCTTTGGGTAATACAGAGACAAACAGTAGTAGGTGCAACAATGAAAATTGAGGAATAAATATTTTAAATATAAAGATATACATAAACCTATTAAAACTATAAATATAATATATATCTAATTACAACAAACTATAAACTATTAATTTTATGCATTTCCTCCAGACAATTGAGTTCAATGACTAATCTCAGAAGTGGATATTCAAATGTAAACAAAGAGCTTACACTGTAACCACAATATGGCTACAACAGATTAGTACTATAAATAAAATAAACAGTATTCCAGTTCATTGTTGCAATTATTTAAGAACAACTACTATGTTTTTATTATAAATCTTTAACCTGCACCTTGACCCTCTGACCTTTATAAATTATATTACAGTTTAACTCCATTCCTCTGTCAATTGAAGTATCTTTAAAAAAAAACTATTAAAAAAACTATTTAGTAAAAAGGGTTACCAACAATATTATCCTGGTTAGATGAACATATAGTTATAGGAAAAGAACTCTAGAGATTTCTGCCACTTTCAAATTACAATGTTATAATCATCACTTGGATGTTAGAGTATATATGATAAATATATATTTTTAGATGCATGGGGCCCCATCTATAAGTATAAGGTATACATAATGCATAAGAATTCATGATATAATAGGTTCAATAAACACCAAAAGTATTTAAACCACTTGGTATAGCCCCTTGTCTGTTAGGCAAGCTTATTAAGTTTGGAACAATAGAAAAGTAATTGTGTCTTATTAGTGACAGTTGAGCTCAATGTGTTGTTCGCTAGAATCACTTATTAGGGGCTTCGGGTTTAGGGTAAAACCACTGAATCATCAGTAAGTACACAACAACTCAAAGGGAATGTAGTCGCCACCGGCGATAGAGCGGGACTCTCTTGAGGCGCTACCATTGAGTTGTGTGCTACATTTAATAGTATATCACACCGCAGATGATATGGCTGGAAAGGGGGTGACTACCGAATTGATGATAGAGAATTATGGAAGAAACAGACACATTGTGCTCACCTCAAATGAATTGATGATAGAGAATTATGGAAGAAACAGACACATTGTGCTGACCTCAAATGAATTGATGATAGAGAATTATGGAAGAAACAGACACATTGTGCTCACCTCAAATGAATTGATGATAGAGAATTATGGAAGAAACAGACACATTGTGCTCACCTCAAATGAATTGATGATAGAGAATTATGGAAGAAACAGACACATTGTGCTCACCTCAAATGAATTGATGATAGAGAATTATGGAAGAAACAGACACATTGTGCTCACCTCAAATGAATTGATGATAGAGAATTATGGAAGAAACAGACACATTGTGCTCACCTCAAATGAATTGATGATAGAGAATTATGGAAGAAACAGACACATTGTGCTCACCTCAAATGAATTGATGATAGAGAATTATGGAAGAAACAGACACATTGTGCTCACCTCAAATGAATTGATGATAGAGAATTATGGAAGAAACAGACACATTGTGCTCACCTCAAATGAATTGATGATAGAGAATTATGGAAGAAACAGACACATTGTGCTGACCTCAAATGAATTGGGATAAGGGCAGTAGAGTGATGATGTTGAAAGAAGTTCAGATGAAATCCCTTATGATGGGTCAGCTGTAGTCTCCTACTACTAAAGAATTATGGAAGTATAATATAATAGTAATAATAGCAATAACTCAGATAAACTAGATCCATTGAACTACATAAACTGGATCCATTGACTATATAAACTAGATCCATTGAACTACATAAACTGGATCCATTGAACTATATAAACTAGATCCATTGAACTACATAAACTAGATCCAATGAACTACATAAACTCGATCCATTGAACTACATAAACTGGATCCATTGAACTATATAAACTAGATCTATTGAACTACATAAACGAGATCTACTCACTCTCCTTTTGAGCTTGCTGGACTACCCGCTCTTTGAGATTGCTGGACTACCCGCTCTTTGAGATTGCTGGACTACCCGCTCTTTGAGATTGCTGGACTACCCGCTCTTTGAGATTGCTGGACTACCCGCTCTTTGAGATTGCTGGACTACCCGCTCTTTGAGCTTGCTGGACTACCCGCTCTTTGAGATTGCTGGACTACCCGCTCTTTGAGCTTGCTGGACTACCTACCCGCTCTTTGAGCTTGCTGGGCTACCCGCTCTTTTTTAGATTGCTGGCCTACCCGCTCTTTGAGATTGCTGGACTACCCGCTCTTTGAGCTTGCTGGGCTACCCACTCTTTGAGATTGCTGGACTACCCGCTCTTTGAGATTGCTGGACTATCCGCTCTTTGAGATTGCTGGACTACCCGCTCTTTGAGATTGCTGGACTACCCGTTCTTTGAGATTGCTGGACTACCCGCTCTTTGAGCTTGCTGGACTACCCGCTCTTTGAGATTGCTGGACTACCCGCTCTTTGAGATTGCTGGACTACCCGCCCTTTGAGATTGCTGGACTACCCGTTCTTTGAGATTGCTGGACTACCCGCTCTTTGAGCTTGCTGGACTACCCGCTCTTTGAGATACCTGGACTACCCGCTCTTTGAGATTGCTGGACTACCCGCTCTTTGACATTGCTGGACTACCCGCTCTTTGAGATTGCTGGACTACCCGCTCTTTGAGATTGCTGGACTACCCGCTCTTTGAGCTTGCTGGACTACCCGCTCTTTGAGCTTGCTGGACTACCTACCCGCTCTTTGAGCTTGCTGGGCTACCCGCTCTTTTTTAGATTGCTGGCCTACCCGCTCTTTGAGATTGCTGGACTACCCGCTCTTTGAGCTTGCTGGGCTACCCACTCTTTGAGATTGCTGGACTACCCGCTCTTTGAGATTGCTGGACTACCCGCTCTTTGAGATTGCTGGACTACCCGCTCTTTGAGATTGCTGGACTACCCGCTCTGAGATTGCTGGACTACCCGCTCTTTGAGATTGCTGGACTACCCGCTCTTTGAGATTGCTGGACTACCCGCTCTTTGAGATTGCTGGACTACCCGCTCTTTGAGATTGCTGGACTACCCGCTCTTTGAGATTGCTGGACTACCCGCTCCTTGAGATTGCTGGACTACCCGCTCATTGAGCTTGCTGGACTACCCGCTCTTTGAGATTGCTGGACTACCCGCTCTTTGAGATTGCTGGACTACCTGCTCTTTGAGATTGCTGGACTACCCGCTCTTTGAGATTGCTGGACTACCCGCTCTTTGAGCTTGCTGGACTACCCGCTCTTTGAGATTGCTGGAATACCCGCTCTTTGAGATTGCTGGACTACCCGCTCTTTGAGATTGCTGGACTACCCGCTCTTTGAGATTGCTGGACTACCCGCTCTTTGAGATTGCTGGACTACCCGCTCTTTGAGCTTGCTGGACTACCCACTCTTTGAGATTGCTGGACTACCCGCTCTTTGATATTGCTGGACTACCCGCTCTTTGAGCTTGCTGGACTACCCGCTCTTTGAGATTGCTGGACTACCCGCTCTTTGAGATTGCTGGACTACCCGCTCTTTGAGATTGCTGGACTACCCGCTCTTTGAGATTGCTGGACTACCCGCTCTTTGAGATTGCTGGACTACCCGCTCTTTGAGATTGCTGGACTACCCGCTCTTTGAGCTTGCTGGACTACCCGCTCTTTGAGATTGCTGGACTACCCGCTCTTTGAGCTTGCTGGACTACCCGCTCTTTGAGAGTGCTGGACTACCCGCTCTTTGAGATTGCTGGACTACCCGCTCTTTGAGATTGCTGGACTACCCGCTCTTTGAGCTTGCTGGACTACCCGCTCTTTGAGATTGCTGGACTACCAGCTCTTTGAGCTTGCTGGACTACCCGCTCTTTGACTGAATTTCAACAAGAGTGTATGTAATAGAAGTGTATGTAATAGAAGTGTGTGTAATAGAAGAGTCTTGTGGCCTACTATAGCTTAGTTAATGGTTTCCTTAGGTCTGATTTTTCAATAGACAGTTTATTTAGGACTATTGTCTGAATAAATACAACCATTTGACATATTTTTTATTCATCAGATAAAAGCTATCTGGCTATAAAAAAATTATGCCTTAAAAAATAAACTTCAGTGATGCATAACTTAATACTAAACTCTTTTAATATTGTTGATATTGTCTGTCATCCATTAAAATAAGATTTACCACGCAACAGGCGTCGTTGTCCCAGCAGGAGAACCTGCGCGATGTAGAGGAGAACCACCTGGTGCAGGAGGAGCAGTACTCGCGGCTGCTGGGGCTGGACGGGCGCCAGGATCTGTGGCACAACACCACTACGCCCGCGCTCGTGACGTACGCGCGCAGCGACGCGCACGCGCAGGCCGTCAGCTTCATCCGCGCCGCCGCCAAGCTGCCCTACACCGTGCTGCTCTACAATCTAGGATTAAAGCCCTATTCTTTGGCTGTGGTGAGTGACTATTTCTTAACTAGATTTATTTTACTCACTGTTTATTTTTGTTTCGATATGGAAATCGACCCCGCCACTGCGGCGAAAATGACTCTACAATAATTTATTTAGAACGATCAGGGACAGTTTTCACTCCACGCGATTATTCATTGGAGTGGGAACATCCGTCAACAAGGATCGGCTATCAGCAACCGCGGCAAATGACCCATTTGCTGTGGATATTATCTTCATAAATATTTCGTCAAAGGAAGACATCAGTCATCGGTGTATATGTCGCAGGTGTCGAACTACTGCAACTCTTCGAAATGTGCCATCATCGACCTGGATCTGGACTCGTTCCCGTCGCACGTCAGCGACGAGAGCATACATGCCGTGCGCCCGCTCATTATACAAGTAAGTTCAAGGGGGTTCTTCGGACTAAAACACATCCTACACAACACCAACATAATGTTGTCTGTTTAAAGTGCAGACGCATCCAAAGTTTGATAGCGATGGCCTATATAAATCAATAAAAAAATAAATAAAAAAAAACGATAAAAATCTCAACCGCATGGCTTAGTAAAGGTAGCGTAGACGTAAAAGTGTTTAAAACCTTGAGCGCTTCAGTTAGATGACATAAAAAAAACCACGCAAAAATGTCTAGGTTGCTTCATATAAATGATCTAACAATAGGATTGAAAATACCGGGTGAGTTCGATTGAAATCTGCCATCGTTTTACTATACTTCGTTATTAACCGAATGCTACGTTTGGCGCCAGAAATACCGCCATACCGACTCGTAATGGTTAACCGAAATAGTTTTCCTGTGGCCTTGCAGTTCTTTCCTTAACGCACTTAGTCCGTCAGTGCTCAGACGATACAAGAGACTGACCACACTTGATATTGAGGCGCTACAGTGGCCCAACACTAGATGATATAGAGGCGCTACAGTGGCCCAAAACTAGATGATATAGAGGCGCTACAGTGGCCCAACACTACATGATATAGAGACGCTACAGTGGCCCAACACTAGATGATATAGAGGCGCTACAGTGGCCCAACACTACCTGATATAGAGGTGCTACAGTGGTTCAACACTACATGATATAGAGGCGCTACAGTGGCCCAACACTACATGACATAGAGGCGCTACAGTGGCCCAACACTACATGATATAGAGGCGCTACAGTGGCCCAACACTACATGTTATAGAGGCGCTACAGTGGCCAACACTACATGATATAGAGGCACTACAGTGGCCCAACACTACATGATATAGAGGCGCTACAGTGGCCCAACACTACATGATATAGAGGCGCTACAGTGGCCCAACACTACATGATATAGAGGCGCTACAGTGGCCCAACACTACATGATATAGAGGCGCTACAGTGGCCCAACACTACATGATATAGAGGCGCTACAGTGGCCCAACACTACATGATATAGAGGCGCTACAGTGGCCCGACACTACATGATATAGAGGCGCTACAGTGGCCCAACACTACATGATATAGAGGCGCTACAGTGGCCCAACACTACACGATATAGAGGCGCTACAGTGGCCCAACACTACACGATATAGAGGCGCTACAGTGGCCCAACACTACACGATATAGAGGCGCTACAGTGGCCCAACACTACATGATATAGAGGCGCTACAGTGGCCCAACACTACACGATATAGAGGCGCTACAGTGGCCCGACACTACCTGATATAGAGGCGCTACAGTGGCCCGACACTACATGATATAGAGGCGCTACAGTGGCCCAACACTACACGATATAGAGGCGCTACAGTGGCCCAACACTACACGATATAGAGGCGCTACAGTGGCCCAACACTACATGATATAGAGGCGCTACAGTGGCCCAACACTACACGATATAGAGGCGCTACAGTGGCCCGACACTACCTGATATAGAGGCGCTACAGTGGCCCGACACTACATGATATAGAGGCGCTACAGTGGCCCAACACTACACGATATAGAGGCGCTACAGTGGCCCGACACTAGATGATATAGAGGCGCTACAGTGGCCCGACACTAGATGATCAAGCGGAGGCTCACTTGCTGCCCGCGCCTAATATACGCGATAGTGTTCTGGTTGCTATGCTAGCTGCAGTAAATTGCCACAATCTTGAACCACTTCAGTTGCTCTTTTGTTTTTCGGTTTTTCACAAACTTCCCTTTGCGCTGCGTATCTATGTTGATAATAAATATTGGTTCCGTTCCAAGAACAAGACAACCTTCGTGTTTGTTTCCATTGGATTATTTGTCCAAATAGGAGTTCCGCAAACTGGACCTTCATCAAACTGGTCGGAAATCCGCCATCTATTGTCACCTAATTCACAAAATCCCGGAAATTCTCATTTCCCTGAAACTCTGTCTCGTTTGTGATACCTGCATCTATAATATAGCTAGAACAGTAGCTTTGTACGCCGATGGCATACAAATCTGTACAATCTACATGTCCGTCACAACAATAACAGTTTTACGTCAAAGAGTTCTAATATTAATATTTTTATTTATTACCTATTCATGTAATTATATCGCACCTACCATTAATCATCACATTCGTCACACACACGTGTAGCAAGGTTTCTATTACATTTGAGATTTATTCCATTTGTAAAAATGATACTCCATACTTACTTCTTTAATTTCATAATTACCAGATTAAGACGTCAGCTATCGATTCGAGGTTTACCGAGGTTGACGAGTAGGTACCTTGAACCTCGTCAACTTGGCTTACGACAACGTTTAGACTGCTTATGTAACAACAATGTTCGTCATATATTAGTTTGGTAATTTATAATCTCCTGAAATCTTCTTATCTTCGGCCGAGATTCATGGCGATAACGACAATGTCTGTACTCCTAAGCTGCCCACGATTGTAAGGTTTGCGCATATCATCCTCAGTTGACTTACTGCGTATCTGGAGGGTACCTCTTACGTCATAAGGGACACTGTTTTGTTTGTCAATTACTAGTTCATAGCTGGGCTTC
The DNA here is from genome assembly GCA_949629135.1 of Eremobia ochroleuca. NCBI lineage: Eukaryota > Metazoa > Arthropoda > Insecta > Lepidoptera > Noctuidae > Eremobia > Eremobia ochroleuca. Next base: position 875,145 of record OX451396.1, on the reverse strand, counting down.
TGGGATCGAGGTCTGCTTAAACCCTATGTAGGGGCTGATGACCAATCTCTAAAGTTTATACAGATTACAAATACTTTTGTACTCCATTTGGCACACTGGTTCATTCCAAACAATAGTAGTTGAACTCAAGTTTTGCATGTATCTTCATACTACACGAGGGAATCAATCCGAGCCTTAATAGCAGGAATAATAAGACGTGGTGTGTAGTAATTGGCGGCGCTGCGGCACTGAGGCGGCTGCGGCGGCGGCGTGCCGCGCGAGTGACGGCCGGCCGCCGCAGTCGTCACGCTCATGTCACCGACAGACAGGCTCAACGTCGGTCCGCCGGCAGTCTGCCGCCCGCTTTATTGTTACAGCCCATCGCACGATTAACTCGGAGGCGCATATGATTTCGATTTAAGATGATTACTTAGGGCGAGGCCACAACACTGCGTTGCGGCGTCGTATCGCAAAAACGACGTCGCCCAGCAATACAATGCGATGACGCAACGCAAAAAATTCATTGCATACGACATCGTACGACAAGACGCTAACCGTCATGTCAGTTTCTAAAAAAAAATTGTCTTTGTAGTCTGATATACTTTTGTCCCAAAGGACGGGACGTTCCTGAACTAAGGATATCAGGTAATCGATATCGTAATCCGCCAGCATGAAACGTGCGTACCTCATTCAATGTGGACACTAACTACGAGGTAGCGCGCCGTCGCATTGCAGATTTGTACGTTGCGTCAGCGCATCGGAAATTTCCACGATGCGTTGTGCGGCGTCGTAGATTTTTACGATGCGACGCCGCAACGCAGTGTTCTGGCCTCGCCCTTACGCTGTGAATAGCTAATGTGAAAACAACAATGAGCGAAAGCTCATTTAAAGAATGCTTACACCACTTAGCACCAGTGAGCCAGCCGTATTAGCCCTTAAGTAAAGTCGCTTTAACGAGCCTAAATACTGCTTAATCTGCATATTCGGGCTATAGAGGAGCTGACGCACGCCTGAACAACTGTGTTTTTACGACATTTCCTGGAAACGAGATTCTTGTACAACCACAACCAAGGTACCTCGAAGAGAAAAACGACTTAAGTGGCCGAATTAATTTATCTGGGACAGCGTAATGAGATAAAAACGTAACCCTATCCAGGAAAACTATTTCCGCGAGTTAACCTGTAGGTCAATTATATTAATACAAACGTTTTTGTCAAATTAAGAGTTTAATAGTAGAGGCTAAGGGTTAGATTAGTGCGGGACACACGGTATTTTGTTATGAACCCATTTAAAAGGTCACTGCGCTTTAGATATGATCTCGGAACACTGTTGTGCAAGGGGATGGGAGTATGGGACGTATCTGTGACGTTTTATTACAGCCGCCTTTGTTTATTTATTTATTTTATTATTTATGTACACACAGTAAAATACATATGGTTATAACATGATTATTATTTGAGTACAAAGGTACTGCTTATTTCTTAAGAAATTTCTTCCAGCAGACCTGCGAAATTCTCCTTTCGCAGGTCTGCTGGAAGAAATTTAAACAATAGTGTGTGAGAACCTGAAGAGAAAAATATGAATGTATGAAGTCTAAAAGTAACATATTAAATATAACTACACAAATAATGCGAAAATTAACATAAAAAAATAACCCTACAGCGCATAGTGTCTCACAATATACAGAGTGGCTCATTCAGAGCGGTCAGTATGGGAAAGTCTGAAACTATAAGATAAACGAAGATCTGTTCTTAGGAACCATGTCATCGATTTTAATAACAAGAAAAACTGCATTCATACATTTAAAAAAAACCTGTACTCAGCTCGGGAATCGAACCCGGTCGTTTTGAAAATAAAAACTAACACTATTTCTATTTAGATATCGATTGTGTAGGTCTTAAGCAGTAAATGTTTCTATGGAACATGATGTCTAAAATGAATAAAAGGCATTGTTTTCACATACTTTTATTTATTTTAGTAGGTGTTCGAACACTTTTCCCAGAAATGGATTGGTACGAACGGCCCTATCAAATGGCCCGCGTGGTCGCCCGATTTAACGCCTCTAGACTATTTCTTGTGGGGTTATGTTAAGGATGAAGTGTACAAAACAAGCTATGACACCGTTGAAGACCTAAAAGCAGCAATAGATTGAATTTTAACGCAAATTCACCACACGAAGATACAAAATGCAATAGTAAGATCGTTACCTAAACGTGTTGAATATTGTATTGAAAAAAACGGTGGTCACTTCGAACACCTACTAAAATAAATAAAAGTATGTGAAAACAATGCCTTTTATTCATTTTAGACATCATGTTCCATAGAAACATTTACTGCTTAAGACCTACACAATCGATATCTAAATAGAAATAGTGTTAGTTTTTATTTTCAAAACGACCGGGTTCGATTCCCGAGCTGGGTACAGGTTTTTTTTTAAATGTATGAATGCAGTTTTTCTTGTTATTAAAATCGATGACATGGTTCCTAAGAACAGATCTTCGTATATCTTATAGTTTCAGACTTTCCCATACTGACCGCTCTGAATGAGCCACCCTGTATATCGGTACATACCGATAAATGTCTTATATTTTAAAAATCGATCCAAGTAGCGTGATCTAGTGTTGACAAGATTAACTATTATGTATTTGTGTTTCGAATTTAGTACCACATATTTTGGATAGATCTGTAGATAAACATTTATTTATGTTTTCTTCAAATAATAATAAATAAATAAATAAATAAAATTCTTTATTTCGCAAAAAAGTGAACAATAACACTAGTAACTATGATACGCTAAGAACTGTGTTACCAGGAAATTAAAAAACTAGCGTATTTTGAACTTACCAGAGTTCAAAATACGCTAGTTTTTTAATTTCCTCAAAGTAAGATCTAACTTGTGTTATGAGTACCAGTGTTCCAACAAAAGTTATTACACAAAGGTACACAGGTTCCCACGAGGGACAGCAGGGGCATTAGTGCAGTTTCATTGTCGCAGAGAAATGAAGTAAACATATAAAACAGTAAAAATTATACAGAAAATAGAGTGGACAACGCATGTGTGTGAGGGTGAGTGAATGTTTAGGGATGTGTAATGTATGTATGTGTAATTTATGTATGTGTAGTGTATGTATGTGTAAAGTCGTAAGTTTAAAATAATTAGACATGAATGAGAAATCATGTATGAGTTACAGTGAGTGACTAAGTAGGTATCTTAAGCAGATGTTCGGTGTCTTCATAATTAAGTTTTTGTAGCCATCCTTGAACACTTTTCTTACATTCGAGCCTAGTCATTGGATAGATGTTGCAGTTTTTGTTTACGATATTATACAGGTGGTTGCTTATAATATTGTAGTGACGTTCGAAATCGGTGAGTACTGTGAATACGATTAAGTAACGAGCGGCGTATAATAATCGCAAAAAATTATAAAATTAAAATGATAGAATTTTCAGGGTCGAAATAATTAGTATAGGTAAGTTCATGTTCATATTTGTAATTTTACGTGTAATCTTGTAATTTCATTGATACTACGTAACACATATTAACATTATAATGCATGATGTGACATGCACAAAAACATACGTTTCTATTGAGTTATGATTTTTCTAAATATTTTTTCGAGAAATGGCATCATATTTGCAGGGTAACGTATTTTTTTTAAGCCAATAAGAAAAATCATGCACTGTAGGGTTAACCTTCAAGCGGTCGCGCGGTCATTTGTAACGCCAGCGGTCGCGCGTAACCTAAAAGACCTATAGGATATTTCAGGGATTTAAAACACTAACTATTTAATATTTTTTGTATTTATCACATTATCATTATGTTAGGACATAAACAAAATTATAAAATCAAAATAATATTCTAATTTTCTTTGGATTTGTAAGTAATTTGGCATCATAAATGTATCGAGAATCGATCGAATCGCGGTCGATTCGACGCCGCGCGACTGCTTGAAGGTTAAAAGAAAAATGCTGTTGTACAGGCAGTTGGTCCGGTTCGATCATTCTAATTTTGAGGGGCTCAGTCGTAACTTCGCAAAATGTCTACCGAACGCAAAAAGTCAGTTCTCATAATGTCTCTTACGCAAAATGTCCCTTTCGTAAAATGTGGACATTTTGCGACTGAGTCTACACGAGTTTTGCAGTCTAGTTCTGCATGAAATTAGTCATTGTGATTTCTTCAAAGGCGAAGGAAACTTATAAAGCCCTCTTTTGGCAGTATTGCACACCCAGCTACGAGGAATGTGTGAGTACATGGCGGGGCACGATGTGCGCTGGCCAACATTACTTGTGTCAACACTCCACCAGATAAGATACGGACACATTCACCGGCGCGAACGCTACGTGATTGATTACTATCGATGACTACAGCGCAATATTGCTCACTAAATAACAACCTGTCATGTATGGTTTGGTGGCTATTCGCAATTTTGCGCTGTGAGCTACAATGTTGTTAGATGAATCTGTGATGGTATAAGAAGCGCGATTACAGACCTTTGCAGTTGACAGTAACCGAAGAACTTTCGATAGCTCTCTATGTACGATAGCTTGATACGACTGTCAGTGACTGTTCCGCAGTATCAACACCAGAGACCGACAACCTTGAAAGGGACACAGGAACGCAGGACAAATAAAATAATAGACTGCTTGAAAGATACGTAAACTAAATGCATTATTCAAATTACGATTGAGTGGCATATCTAAAACATATGAATCACAGATGTCAATGCTACCAGAATGTTTAGCAAAATAATTTACTGTATGAAATCCACACAGTTTTAAGCAACACCAATTTCTGATTAGCTTTTGAACTGGTGACCGGGAAACTTTCAGAAATGTGCTCTGCGCGCATTATCACACGATCCCTTAACTATGCCAATATACCTACTTTGGGTCGGCGCAGCATGTCTTCTTCCACACATCTAATACGGTACGATAGTAGGTAACTAATCAATTTCTCTTTTGCTTAATCATTTTCAGATATCGATGCTCATCACGTCTGCAGAGTTTCGCTAGATCATTTAATTTGACCCTGTATAAGTCGGAATTTCAGTTCTTTACAGCCATTTGGTGCTATTTCTATTTGGTACTGACATTAATTTGTTCCTGAAACTCGGCATCACGTAGCGTGAATTTCCACGGTTTATACAATATGGTTTAGCAAATATTAATTCACTAATGTCGTGTTCTGTTGATACACGAGCGCGACTGCGGTGCCATGCCCGCCCTTGACGTTAGTCGCTGCTATTATCACGGAGCGATGCCGCACCAAGCCGATATTATGTCTGTCTACAACTTTTAAAGTATATTTAGGCTTATTTAAATAAGAAGTATTCCTACAGACATGAGAGTCGAAACCACTAAATGAAGTGCTTGCTAGATAGCTTATGATGACCATATTGTCATGATCTTCATTCGTCCCACGAAATAAGTATATACAACGTGTAACGTTAAATGCGCAAAACCTGAAAATAGTTTGATCAGTATAACGAGCAGAATTAGTTGAACCACTTTTTAATATAGGTCACATTTTTCAAAAATCTTCATTAAAAACGTTGCCGTGTCTATTTATTAATAGGTCAAGCAAGCCAATGTCAGCGCGGCGCAGCGGCCCGGTGACGACTCCTCCTTCGATAAAGCGTCGTCGCAGACGCAAGAAACGATCAGAATGGCCAGTAAAACTAAAACAGCACATAAAACCTTTACAATTTTTTTAATGACTTATTTTCTCTCTGAAATAGGTTAATAGAATTAAAAATCAGTTGGGGTGTCTGAGGTTTTGCGCATTTAACGTTACATGTTGTATATATATTTTTTTATTTTTTATTATTCAAAACATTTTCAAGACTTATACAAAAACATTAACATACCTCATAAACCATCGCGGATTTAACAGAGCTATGCCGAATTCCGCTGTCCTACAACCTAGAAGCAAGTATATGATGTGGAGCTGAAATAAACTAGGTGCAATTCAAAACAAGGAGGTTCTCCAAACAAATCCATCTGGGGAACCTCCTATTTTTTTTGTCGGCAAAAATCCTCAGTAGTTCCCTCAGGGCGGTACCTAGTCTAAAACTCTAGAACGTAGTTAGGAATATATTGTTTGCGGCGAGTCGACTATGCCGCTATTACAAAGAGGAGTGAAGCATGAGGTGACACTTAAATGAGACTTGCGACATTTGCTTCGCTACTCTGAAGTTCTGCACGCTGCTCACACATACACGTAACATCACGCCTGTTGCGAAGGGTTAGGCAGATTAAACAAAATATTAAATTTAATAATCTGAATATCACGATGACTCAATATGTTTTGGGAAAATATATGGATCAATATCGCTGACTCAGACAGGCAACATGAGCGCCACCACACTCACCGACGCTAAATTGTTGATATCGGTCATAAACTTGATGTCAATAAGATAAGCCCGTGTGACCCGCCGGTGGTGAAACAGCGTTTTGCCGAATAACTTGGCGGAAAAGCTGCATCAGTTGGACGCCGATCGCAGCCAAATGGCTTTTTAATAGCCATAAGTTAAAATACAGCTGAACTGCCGATGCCGTCGGGACTT